>JAJIBD010031408.1:0-16630 GCA_021461705.1 Cryptotis parvus
GAAAGGTCATCATGCATACCACTTCACCTACTTTCAGCACCCAGTTCTTGTGCAGAGGACGCTTCCAACTATCATTGTTATAGCAGATGACTTTGACCTCTTCTAGATAATAAATGACTTCTTGTCCCTCACAACACACTGTCCAGTCTTTAACCTCCCAATATAACTATTTTGCAATTCTTCCAAATCAGTATTTAGTATCAATATATAAAATGTTGTTCAAACTTTTGGTTTTCATGAGCACATTAATGATTATTTTTTATTTCCTGCGTAAATTTTGTATTCCCAGAGATAACTGTCATGTTTTCTTATGATTTCTTTATTTTCAGAGTTATTAATAATCAACTCTAAACTATCTTTTAATCTAAACTATTTTGAAAACATTTAGACATTCTATCCATGTCCTATTTTTTGCAGAAATTTTCCTAGAGCCCTCTGATGTGCTCCAACCTGAATTGGCTGTCATCTCAGGCTGGTGCAAAGCTACTATACTGGGATGCTCCTTTCAATATCTTTCCATGAATTCTTTGCTTTCTCAAGTTGTATCTCATCTTTCCTGAACCATGTCTTCCTTTATTGGCTTATACTTGAAGGGTGTTAGATTCAGCAGCAGTCAAGAATATTATGGGAAGTAAAAAAATGTCTACACTATTTATCAAAATCCATTTATTCCAGACACAAATGATAGTTTGCTGGATATAGACCAAGGAAAAATAATGTGTCTTCACTCACGAAGGCACTTATCACCTTTAGCATGGTCATAGAAAGCAAAAAATTCTGATAGTTTCTGTATGCCTCCAACTGATTTTTTCTTCTTTATTGGCCAAATATTCTAAAATATGTGAAGTGAAATAATCATTATTCCCTTCCATTACGTTGATAATACTCTCCCCACTCTGGAAATTTACCTTTACATTTGATAAGTATGCAAATTGCTGTTCTCAAATTCTTCTGTGGCCTCTGCACTATTCAGATAATGTTTCTCCTAAACTATCCTTTCATTTTCTTAGTTTTCTACTTGGCATAATTCTTCCTAGAATATTTCCTGATTTCATCATTTCTTGAGCTTAATCTCAAAATTCATCTGTTGCATTTTTCTTTATGCTCTATTTTTAATTATTGAGAGTTCCATTTTGTTTTCTGAATGTTTCTCTTTTAATAAGCACTGTTTTTGGATTTATGGGTAGAATTTTAATAGAGATTTTTTAATCTCTTTCTCATCTTACCATTTTTACCTTATTATTATTTTTATTCCTCATTCCACTTGTCTCAATGTTTAAACTTTCTTAAGTCTGGTAGTCTAATCATCTGCCGTAATTGACTGAGTGGGCAGGAGAGAAAGCAAATGGTAGAACTTGAGTAGGTCACTGACAACAAATTCTACCAGGTGATAGGCTGACCGTTTTACCAAATGTCCACAACTGAGATCAATTCTCCTCAAAAAAGATTTTATTTCATCTCCAGGAAGGAAAAGTCTGTCACTTCCAGAAGCTGAGTAAAGAAACAGTTATGGTCACAAGAATTAATTAATTTAAATGGGTATTCAAATATATAGCCCCCAATTTTCAAGAAAATAAGTAGTTCCCAATGCAGTGCCCCACCCCCAATGTTATAGCCTCTTCAAAGAATAAACTTGGTCTCATGTTGCGTTGAAGGAGTGAGCAATTGTCTTGTTAAACAGAGAGATTTATAAGAACGCAGCTTTAAGAAGGATTTAAATCAATCTTCCTGGACTTTGAATCCCTGCTTTGGTCTCTATCTTATTACTGATTCCTAAGCCTCTAAGTCTGTGTGGTTTTAAATCAGGCTGATTTTGGCTTCCATATTGCAGATTTTAGATCCCATTTTCCCAGTGTGCCAAGTCACTTACCATTTTATTTATCTGCTAATGACTTCTTGCCTTCTAAGTTTCCTTGCCTCTTCCATTCACTTATTCAAAACAAAACAAAGCAAACCCCAAAGCACTCCCTTTTTAGTATCACGGTGTAAGTCAGGGAGAAATGAGAGTAAGTAAATGCAGAATAAATGGCATCTTTACTCAAATGTCCCACTTTACATTTATATTCTCACTGACTCCACAAACTTCCCCTGAAGTAAGATACAATCATCATCCTCTATTTCAGAAGTTAAACCACAGCTCAAAGATTCATTTACCCAAGGGTACACAACCACAGGAAGCTTGAATAGGATTTTTAAAGTAGGTCTGCCTGAACTCAGCCCATTTGTAATCACCGCATTGATGTGCAGCACGCATTAGAGCCATGGAGACCTAAGGAGCAAAACATATGGATGGACTAGACCCTGTAATCTGGGAAGTTTCATAGTCAACAGATGTTCTATGAAAACTGTGACAGGATTTGAATTAAAATGCATTGCACAAGGATTGTAGTATGCTGTTTCGGGTTTTAGTTAAATAATTGCTTGAAAGTTTGGATTACAGTTGGCATCTACTGGATTGTAATATACAATGGGTAATATCTAACTAAATACTTCAGAGTGAAGGAGGAAGACTTTAAATTTGAGTTCTTTCTAAATGAAAGCATTTTGATCAAAGGTACAGTCTTCTCAGGGCTGGCAAGGCTGCCAGATAAAATAAGGCAGATCCAACATTCCAAATTTTTATCATTTGATAGGAAACTAAATTTTTCTTCTCATTGTTCTGATCACTTTGTTTTATACAGATTCAAGAAGTGAGAAAGATGGAATGTTTCAGAGGAACGGAGCTTCTTTCTGGCAGAAGAGCCTTGGGTTCTTGGTTTAACTCAGCTCCAGCTGAGAGAAAGATGGAAAAGACAGGCAAATTTTTTGGTCTCATGTTCCCATATTTTTTTTTTGGGTCACACCTGGCAATGTTCAGGGTTACCCGCCTCTGCCTGTAGTTACTCCCTATTTGGTGCTCGGGGACCATGATGGAATGCCAGATCTAACCCGGTCAGCCACATAAAAGCAAACACCCTACCACTTGACTGTCACCGTCACCCTATTTCATTATTTTTCTGATGGTCACTAAAACTTTTCCTGCTGCTGTCAGCATTCAAGGCTACCTATGCACCAGTCAGGGCTGCAACCAGAAGACATTGATCATACAGAACTGGCTAATGCAACTGTAGCTGTTTAGTAGTCTAACATTTGTAGACAAGCACGAATATGACAGATTTCGGCAAGAGCTGACACAACAGTCCATCATTTGTTTTTTCCCTAAGGAATCCCTCAGTATTGTTCTTGCCTTCAACTGATTGGCGATGTACACACAGAGTCCAGAATAATCAATAAATAAAGTCATTGACAAGCAGGTGCTTATCATATCTGAAGATAATTTCATAGCAATAATCTTCACTCAGTGTTTGACTAACAAACTGGTTAGAATCATTTCAAGCTTAATTGACACATAAACTGATTCTTCCATAGAATGCAAGGTCATTGGTTGACCAGACCTAAGTCGTATTTTCAGATTCTAGCTTTCCTAAGATATAGGGTCCTAAGAGTAGATTATTTGAACAGAATGCATGAACTAGTTTTCACCTGCTGCATTCTTTCCTCTAATTTATCGGCAGTGTAGGGAGGCAAGAGGCACACAATTGAATGCAGGCCTCAAACTAAACCCTGTCGTCCTTTTTATCTTCAAGCTGAGTCTAGCAGGCTTCAAGGGGAATACAAATGTCTCAAGAAATAGTGAACAGGAAGAGAAATGTCCAGGGGATTAAAAAGTTTCAAGTGAGACAACACCATGTGCCCCAAGCAATATAAGGTAAATTAGTGTTTAGCTGTAAAGGCTCTTTGGTTCAACTTATTGAACTGTCCTTGACTTGTGTTGAATCCAGATAGCAATCAGGTGGGATATTAATAACTTGAATGGATGGCAGAAATAATCATGCGAAGATCAAAACTAGAAAGCTTGACTTAAAAGCCTGACACTGACCCAGTTCAGATGGACAATCTCAGCAAATACTAGCAGGAAATTTGAGACCTGGACTTGACTCACCTTCCTATAAAACTGTAACTCAAGTCAGGAACCCAAATTAGATATAACCCCGAGTAATAGAAAAGCAAGCAGAACAGACTCCTAAATGATTCAGAGTTTATCTCCTTTAACACCACCCTGGAGAAATAGAAGTTCAACAAGCAAATTAAGTTTGATTATGGATTAATGGCTTTACATTTCCTTGTGTATTGAGTTTGCGGGCTACTATCATGTCTGGCTCTACACTGTTGGAGCTGGAAGCACTTATGTCTGCTTCTTTATTTTTCTCTCCTTTTCTGGGAGGGGAGGTGGTGTGGAGAAAAGGCCATATCCAGTGGTGTCAGAGTTTACTCCTGGGCCCTATGATCAGGAATCACTCTAGGTGGTGCTTAGGGGACCACATTCAGTATAGCTAATAGACCACGGTCACTGCATGAAAGGTTATGCTGTAACCTCTGTGCCATCTCCCAGCTCCCTCTTTTTCCTTTTTAAAATACGAATGTGTCTATCTTCATAGACTAGACCAGGCTAAAGGTGGGGCCCAAGGTGTCTGAACTTTCCCAGACCAGTTAGAAACAATGAAAGTTGATTTTTAATTTTTTACTTGATTATTTATTTATTTTTTGCTTTTTTTCATTATTTTATTGCACCACTATGTGATATAAGAATATAAAAGAGATGTTCATGTTTGGGCTTCAGTCATACCACAGTGTTCCAGCACCCATCCCTCCACCTAGTGCCCATCTCCCCACCACCAATGTCCTCTAATTTCTCCCCTCCCTAGCCTGGGCCTTTATGGTAAGTCTTTTTATCTTTCTCTTTCTTTTCTCTTCTTCTTAATGTTATTGGGGGATTGGTAAATATATGCATTTATAGAGCTGATTCAAGCGCAGATTCCTTTTTCTTCTCCTATATCTGCTCAGTTCTAGGCTGGCATTACTCACTTTGACAAATATTAGTACACTGTTCTCTCTCTGTCTCTTAACCTCTTATTTTTGGCTTTTGGGTCACACCTGACTCCTGGTCTGCACTCAGGAATTACTCCTATGTGTGCCTGGGACCATATGGGATGCTGGGGATCGAACCCGAGGTCGCAGGCAAGGCAATGTACCATGTGCTATCACTTTCGTCTTCAGGCTTATTTTTTAAAAGGAAAATACAGAAATGTCTCCAATTCAGGAGAGAAGTATTCATCTCTGAGCAGCTCCAAAAAGTCTATTAAAAAAGAAAAGAAATAGCTTCCTTCTGGCAAGGGCACCGCTTCTCACACTGTGGCTTCAATCAGTCCCAAGTAACAGAACAAGCTTCAGGTCTCCTGACTCTCCTTTTTCTGGATTCAACAGCCTTGGGACTTTCACTGGAACAGTCTTTGATACTGTTTCCAAGTATCTCTCTGATCGACTGATCCACTTTGGAACAAGTCTAGATCATGATTTCCAATAAAGCACCAAACTCAGAACCAGATACATGATTCCAGACTGATCTAGAGCAGCACTTTTCAACAGCCACAGTGACATTCACAGGCTGCCTTTATTGGGTCTGTGCTCTGCATGGTAGAATACAGAAAATTTGGCTTCTGCTCCACCTGAAGGTGGAGCCAAGTAGCAAACCATCCCAGTTGTGTGACAGTCAAACCTGTCCCAGGCAACACCAATTGTCCGGTGAGGACCCAAATTGTCTCTTTGCTCCCAGACCTCAATGCTGAAATCACTGACCTGCAACCACCAGATGGCCAGGGTTCTAGTCTTGAATGGACATTCTATGTCCTTTCACTCACCAATATTACTGACCATTCTACAACACCTACAAGTTTGCTCTTGCTTGCTGTTAGCTGTATCGCTCAGCATAAATGCAATACATAGAGCAAAATAACAAAAGTAAATTGTACAGTATAAAGATAAGGTGGAGCTTTTTATAACCACCTTACCCACCTAAAATAGAAATTTTCCTAATTTCTTCCTGATGAAAATATTGTTTATTTTATTTTGTAAAGTCATGTCTTTTTAGAAGAAAACTATCAGAGCAAGAATTTAACACAAAATTATCAGATTAAAAGAAGAACTAGGTCCAGAAACAATGTTCAGAGCAGATGACCTTCTACATCAACTCCTCCCCAATCTCATTAGGCCTGTGGGGGAGTGAATAGTTGAAGGGAAGGAGAGCAATCCAATAGGACTATCAGGTTCTTATGTGCCCTGTGAGCAAATACAAGTCAAAATTAAAAAACCTGTCTCCGTCCTTCAATTAATACACAGATCCGCAGAATAGCGTGTGTGTAAAGGGCAGGCAATTGAGGAACAGGCTGAGGTGTGGCTTTCTCTTGAGATGACTCTGTAAACTATAGAAACCCAACTTTGTTGCTGTTGTCAGCTTCTTGGGGTACATGCGAGAATTCTTATAGCAGGAGGTCAATCCAAATTACACTTCGGTGTAGGCGGTGCCGGACTCTTGGCACAAGAAAACAAAAGGATCTGCACCACCTCACTTTTTTTCTATCTTCGCCAAATGTACTTTTGACTTTTCATGACTTGAGAAGCAGAGATGATTTGGTTTTTGCACATAGCTGGGGGAATTCCTTAAAGCTTGTGGTGGGTGCCAAAACCCCGAAAGGACGATAGACATCTTTGTTTGTTTTAATGTGCATGACTAAATATATTAGACATGTTGGGATCGCAGAGAATATGCATCTGTGAATCACAGCACTGTTGAATCTGCATGTGTTTTTGGCCTGTTAATATTTGCTGGCCCTCTTCAGCCACAAAAGACCCTAATACATGATAGCTGAATTACTTTAATAAAATTATAGATGTAAACAAGAAAGCTTAAAGTCTGTCGATAGACTGATTTCTATGGTCTCTTCAGAAACAAAATAGGAAAATGCTAGGGATGAGGCAGTAGCGAATAGTCCAAGGATGGAAATGATTAATACAATAGCTATTAGTAGCTACTCTTTGTAAACACAAAGCAAACTAGCAAGAACAACACAGTTCTCAAATTTCATCTTTTCAAACATAAATGTATTTAACCCTCCTCTGTAGAAAGAGTTTGCTCTTAGTCATTTCTACAAGGTCTCTGAAGCTACAATTTAAAGACGTCTTTAAATACGTACGGGGTCTGTGTTTTAGTGAAGAGGATAGAGATTCTAGAGAGGCATTCGTACATCATAAGGTTTTCATTAGCTTGATTATTACTTGAGAAAAGGAAACTGATATTTCTTAATTACAAAAGTATAGACAAATTTTTCTCTTCAAATCTCAAAATGTTTTTTACTAAAAATTTCAATCAAGCAAGATTATTTATTAAATGAGGGCAGAGGTGAATAGGAATCCTGAAAACACTTTGCCTCCATGTTTGGAAACTCCTCACAAGAGGATTGGCTCTAGCTTACCTCGCACTGTCACGAGCGTCAGGTACTTTGTGTTGAAACTATGTGAGGAGGGTAGGTAAAGCACCAACCCAGTAGTAAGGCTGGATGGTGCCCCAGCCCTCCCTTTACTTCTGGGCCTTGTATAATGTCATTTTATCTCTATACCTTGGTTTCCAAGAGGAAGGTTTTGAGCTAGATTTTTAAGTCCGCTACAGCTTGAATAGAAACATTAAGATTAATTTGTCCTGCTACTAGTCAGGATAGCGCTCAAACGGTATTTGTTCCGCCGCTGATGACTGTTTCTACATCCTCTGTAATTAAAGGTATTTATATCTGAAGTTATACTTATCACTTACCAAATTTATAATAGTTTAAGGTCCCCTATTTTTGCTTTGTGTTAAAGAAGAGAAGACTGTATAATGAGAATGGCCCTTTGAAAGGCTCTCATGCTGCAGCCATGGCCCAGCGCACTAAAAGGCAGGCTGTGGAGGCCATTGTGATGCAGATGTGCTCAGAAGTGCGCCTGCAGCGGAACATTTCCATGGTCTTTACTGTATTTCTTCTATTATTCATAGAACACAATGTAAATGAAGCTTATAAATTTTACCCCCACACTAGATGTAGAAGGGAAGATAATGGAAATTGTGAATTATGAATGAATCACTGTTATATTGTGGTAATTCTTATGATTCTGATGGAGATGATTAAACCCATGCAAAGACACAGATTCCAAACTTTGTGCCTGAGTCCTTAGTAACGTAGTTTGAAATTTACAAGGAATGGGATAGAGATGGTTTCTCATTCACCTGTCGTAATAATTCTAATTGATGATCTACTTAGGTTTGAACAGATCACTTTCTTGTAAAAAGAACTATTCCTGGGAGAGGGCAATTGTGACAAAACATGAGCCTTAACAATTCTACAGCACTTAGGGATCCTAAGCACAAGGTAGCTGAAAGCTTTAGCACCGAAGTTCTGAAATCTATTCTTTCTTTGGAAAAACTGGAGGAGAAAGCACAAAATAATATGTTTAATAACCAGATTATAAATGACACAGGGCCAGAGTGATATACTAATAGAGGTATGGTACTTGCCTTGCATGCAAGCAAGAGTCAACCGAGTTTGATCCCCAGCATCCCATATGGTTCCTCGAGCACTGCGGAGTGATTCCTCATTACAGAGCCAAGAATAATCCCCTGAGTATCACTTAGTGCAGCCCCAAATCAAAACAAAATCAAATTTAATAAATAATTTAAAATAAAAATAATCCAGAGATCTGGGATAAGATTATGCGACACAATTTTCCTTTCTAAGCTTTTTGCTAAGTATCTTGGTCAGTAGCTGTTCCATCAGCCATGGTTTTCAATTCTTCTAAATGGCAGGGACTATGAGATTCAGAAACTATTCTAGTCTCTTGATAATAATAGAGTGATTAGGAGTCCTTTCACATCTGAGACAAGGCTCTGAAAATTTTAACTAATCCACTTTAGTTTGTTATTTTAGAAGGTTTGTGCCTCAAATGAGAGTTGAGATGATAGCGTATTGAAGCGCTTATTCCAGTTAGGGCCCTTTTGGCAGAACCCCAAATCATTTTCTCTTGACATTTTCTACACTACTTAATATATGAATAAAGACAGAAGCACATAAGATTTCTGTTCAGTAGTTAGCTTTCTGCTCTCAATCACAAGAATAATTGTAAATTGAGAGCATATGTAATCATAGCAAGTACAAAAGGCCTGAGTGGAAATTCTCCATGATGCGCATCCACCAAAATATAATAACAAGGCAGATGAGTTAGAGTTCTCAGGGCAGCCAAAGTCCTTCACTGAGCCATCTATCATATCTATGAAATTGAAAATTTGGCCTGTGATGGTCACTAAATCCTGCTTTTAACTTCATCTCGTTCTTATTTTTAATAAATAAAAGCCAAGAGGAGGCTCCGATACAAATTCTTTTCTTGAAAAGCCTGGGCTCATGCTGTCTGTTGAATTGGGAATCTCATCTTGTCTAAAAGGACTTGAATAAGTTATAGAGAAATTTTACAATGAGGTTGTTTGAGCAAAGCACCATCCCTGGGAAATTAGCCAAACAAGGCCACTGAAGTTACTAGTTAAGAGAATAGTAGTTAGGAGAAATCTTTGGGAAAGGAGGATTTGGAGGTAGGAAATGTACCGTGAGGGAGTTGGTATTGGGAACATTGTATGACTTGAAACCCAATCATAACAGGCCTGTGCTCCAGTGGAGGCAGGAATTAGACAGAGAAAGTTCCTCCTAGTAAACTCACCTCAATCCATTCCTCAATCTAGCTTCACTCTTCTTCTCCTACTTAATGGACTCCTCTGGTGACTTTGTGTATCCATCAGCATCCAGTCAGGAAAATTAAGCCCCATAGAGAACATTTAAATGGAGGACTCCAAATACAAAAATGTGAGAAATGATAGGGCTACTGAGACAGTAGCTACTGGAGGAGGTCCCTGCTACCCTCCTCTACCAAATGCAGGGAGGCTACGAGGACCATGGAGGAGAGAGGTGCCAGAGCAGGTGATACTCGTGCTCTCAGGTGATGTTGGAATGATACAGAGGTGGTAGTAGCCTCTGATGCAGTTAGAAAAGGGCTTGTCTGTTCTCTTAAAAGGTGTATTTCCGGAGAGGAAAATCGAGTGGCCTCTTTTCTTGAGGTATGGGACAGTAGGGGCCGGAGAGATAGTCCAGCAGGTAGAAGCTGCCTTGTATGTGAAGACTCCAGTTTAATCTATGGTATCCCATGTTAATCTCCCCACCAACATAATTCCATGAAAGCTGAGCGCCTGTCCCATGAGTCACCCAAAAACTCCAAAAAAAGTGGTAATAGGGTCGAACAGCTGGAACTTTGGTCATAGTCTTCACACCAGCAATGATGGACATGGAGTTTCTGAAACAGAACTCTCTATAAGAACTTTGAGATGGCTGCATGAAAGAGCAAGAACAAGTATTTCAGAAAAATGCAAAGTAAGAATTACTACATCTTAGATGCTCATCTAAAACGCAAAATATGAAACAAAAATTTTCCTTCACAATTCTAAATTCTTCTTTATTTTAAAGTCTGACTTTGATATTCAAAACTTCAAGAAGAGATAATTTTCTGATTTTCAACAAAACAAAAAAGAAATACAGACTTAAACAGATACCACGTGCATAATCCCATGGCAGACTAATGTTGCAAGATCCATAGTTTGCAAAATGCACCATCGCATCGTTCTCTCTCTATGCTCACTTTGCCAAGGTCCTTCTGCCTGCCAAGGAATGAGTCTTCGAGATTTGTATACTCTGGCTTAATTTTTTTTTACCGGTGATTAAAATCGCAGACTGTAACACACCAGTTACAGACAATAAATGCCAAAATAAAACAAGTGAGTTCTCTTTCCCATCAGGCATATAATCCTCGCCACTCAATTTAGTATGTTGTCATACACTAATCTAATAGTGTCATAAACAGAACACATAATAATGCTTCATATATCCCAAGTAATAAATAATTATAATGCCAATGTCCCATTACTCAAAAATCTCCTCTAAACTGTTCTTTCCTGCCTTTATACTTACTCACAGGATTAACAGTCTAATTCCCATAAGTGCCCACTGTTCTGTTTTTTTTTTAATTTTTTATTTTACAATTACAAACAGATAAGGCCAATTAAAAGTTCATAGTATTTTGGTTTTGGTCATACAGTGTTCCAGCAACTATCCCGCTAATTATGTGCCTATCCCACTTACTAATGTCATCGGTTCCTCCCCGCCTCCCAGCCCCTCTGAGGTCTTGTCAAAGGAAATTATCACAAACGTGGGGAGCCAGAGGCCAGGTGTTATAAGGAAATGGGAACAGTAAAGCAAATAATTTGTTGAGGGTACTAATGCCAACCTAGAACTGGAGCATTTTAAATAGGAGGTGTGCAAGATACACATGACAACCCTTTTAATGTATGTCTTGTAATTCACTGCTCTGTTTTTTGTAGCATGATTACTACTTATACAATAATTATTCTTCTATGACATCTGTCTTTCCCTGAAGCACAGATTCTGAAATTTTATAAGCTTTATGTCTGTGTGACTGATCAATATATCCAGAAGTTCACATGCCTGGAACACAATATTTATATAAATATTTATAGAATGATTAGTGAGTTAATAAATTCAACTCACAGGACTGCATTCAACATACTGAGCGCCATTGTTCCCTCCTTCAGATGTCTTTACACAAAGGATGCAAACAAAGACTCTTACAAGTCCTGAAATTATCTACCTGCTGACCTGTCATGGTTAGCAGATTCTCTACATTTATATACCCTCTAAGAAATATCTGAACTTATATATATGAATATATATGCATATATGAACATAGAGGTATATCAATTAACTACTTGTGAGCAACTAGTTGCAGTTAGTTAAATAGTATATGAAAATATATATTCTTAGAATATGTATATATATTTCTATATATTCTATATATATACCATATTTCCAAACTTTAGGAATATGTGTTCTAAATTTATATATAATCTATAGTTTATATATATATATAATATACATACATATATATTTTCCCTCAGAAGTAGTTTTTTTTTAAGTTAATTAGTTCTGCTTAGTTGGAAGGGCATATTTAGCCCACATAGAAAGAAAGTAGTTGACAAGGATGAACTGAACAGTCAGAGAAGTTACTAACATATATGGGATTTAGACCTGAGAATAACTCTCACTAAAACAACTTCTATCAAGTACAATTTGCAAAAATGCTAATTTTTTATGTCTGACTCTGAAAATCTCTCACCTTTCTATGACATTTCCATAATTTTTGTCAGGAGTTTTGAGCGCAAAAATCTATGGGTTTTTAAAAGATATCAGTGATTCCTTTCTCAATTCCAAACTTAAAATGAAAGCAAAGGGAAAAGGCCTCAGCTTATAGGAGTAAGATATATTGTGGGGATTTTTTAAACTACCTAAAATATGGGTAGACAAGAAAAGAGGTCCTCAGACGCACATTATCTTAGAGTCCATTGGATATTTCCAACTCTCCTGGAGATTACGATTCCATTAGGCTGTCTGGAGGAGGTGATGTCCACATATCTGCAACATAAATTACCTCAGATGACAATAATGGGACAGAGTGCTATAGGATCTTCCCAAACTTTCTCTCAGCTCTAACATTTTAAGAGTTTAAATCTATTGCTCATCAAGGAGTGTTGTAAAGAGACCATCAGAGGGCATCAACCCCCTCTACCTGGTGGGCCCTCTCAATAATAATTGCATGCGCTTTTCACATAATAAACTATCATCAAGTACCTGATCAAGCAAAAGACTTGTCAAACAACTTAATTTTACAGTATTTGCCCTAACCACTACACTCCCTCCCACAAAATGACTCCATCCAAGACTTAGGAAGGAGAGAAGCTTGCTCAAAGTTCGGCCTTGGGAGCGACAGAAGCAGGAACTGAACTCAAAGCCTTTTGATTCCAAAGCCAGATTTAACCTCTCTCCTCACTGAGCTCACTAAAGGTATAGGAATCCCATCTGAACAGAAACACTAGAATGGAACATGATCCAAGATCAAAGCACCTCTGGACAAGTAAGTAACTTCAAAATGACCCAAGACATAATTTTTAAGGCGGATCTGATCTCCATTTCTTTTCAAGCAAAAATCCTCCTCTAAGCATTACTCACATTAACAGAAAAGTAAAAATAACTGAGTGTCCATTAATTAGAGGAACAGATAACCAAACAGAATAGCACTAATCCTTCCAAAATGAAATTAGAATACATACATATGGACAAATCTTCAGAAAAATTAGCTGTGAAATGAAGTAAGCTTTTAAACAGAGACAAAAAATAGAACAGTTTTATGAGGAATTAGCTAGAATAGGAAACTGCATTAAAATAGAAGGAACAAAGGTAGATTAGGAAATGGATTAAAGTGCATGAGATTGAACCTAGGAGAGAGCCCAGGTTTGATCCTTGACTTACTGCATATTCGCCCTCACACACCAAACCAAGGAATATCCCCAAACTTACCTTGGGTCTGGTTCTACTAAAAAAAAGAATAAAGTTACTAGAAGTCTAGGGCATGGGGAGGGCAATAGGTAATGTTCACGACCATTTATTAAATTTAGAGGAAACAGTTGTAGGGCATTTTGCTTTGTATACTCCTCACTCGAGGATCAGACCCAGCATCTCAATAGTCCTCCTGTACCACAAGGACTACTCCTGAGTGAGAGCCAGTAGTAATCATTGCTCAAGCAACATTGGATATATCCAAAAAGACAAAACAAATATTAAAATAAAATAATAAAACGGTACATTAGAAAACACCTATAAAACATAAAGGAAACCCTCAATGGTCCCGCCAACCAAAATCTAGTGAAATCCCTGTAGCGCTTGTGGATCGGAAGCGGTGACTAGTGCAGAAAATCAAGGCAGGCTTGGATGAAGAGAACCACACCACATGGGGGCCTTTCCCTCTTCTCCCTTAGCTGCCAGTAGTAGACTATGGAGCCAGGGAAGCTCCTAATATCATTGAGATCCTCAGTAGGAGAGAAATGCTGTACGCTAAAGCAGAGACGTAACTCGGGGACCATAAATACTGAGTTCCCCAGGGTGAATGTAGGCTTGCAGCAATCGTAGAAAGGCATAGACTGAAACACAGTCTGTTCTGCATAGACAGGGACGTAGTCTTGGCAGAGACTTGAGCAGCAGTCAGCAAACGGAACTCTGCCTCGGGTTGACCTTCCTTCTGCATCCACTTGCTACACTGTGGACCAAGGTTCTAGGTCTATTTTTTCCCCCTTACACCCCCACCACCACCACAATCTTATAACTCAGCGGGATCATAACGGTAAAACCTAAGCAGTGCTGCCTAGAAAGCACAAACGACAGCCCAGATGTGGAGATATAAGCCCAACAGGTGCATTTTTATGTAACTCAAATGGAAATCCTTAGATGGAATGATAAATATCCAAAGTTATCACTTCTCATCCCAGTCCTTTTGGCTAAGATCAAGTATATTATCAAAGAGCAAAAGTAAAGATAAAATTATAACAGCCAAGAATTTCAAAATACTCACAACAAAGGTATGTAGGACAGAAAAACAGGTCCATTCTCTTATAAAGAGATACAGGAACATAAAAAGAGTTCCTCTACCAAAGAAAACGAACACGTAAAAGCTTAAGAACAGTACATTGGTATTTGGGTGAGCCTGGTGGTCCTGAGCTGCCCTGGGGCAACCAGCCATAACATTCGGGAACTCAGCCAGGCCTGGGGAAGCTGGAACCCACTTCCCCAGGCTTAAGCTGACCATGGGGCCCCAAGAGGACAGATGGGTTTTGGGGAATGGGCCCTATCACTCTGGGAGATCACTCGAAGCGGCTGATGAGACTGCGCCCACCACACTAGCCACCACCTTTGCTGTCTGGACACTGGACATGAGAATTACCGGCTAGAATAAAGAAGAGTCATTAAAACGAAAAGAAAAAAAAAGGCTAGATTAGAAAATGGATTAGCCTATAGATTGGAACTAGGAAGCTACTCTGAACAAATTGTAGGGTCTGAGTGGTGCCTTCCTCATTACCAGATTAACAGCAAAACCAGTTCGAGCCCAGGTGCATGGCTGCTTCAGAAGCAGGAACCGGGAATTCGTCGATGGAGTCAGGGGCCGGCCATGTCTTCCATTTTTGTCTGAGCCTGGTGGTCTCCCCAGGAGCTGCCCTGGGGCGACTAGCCAGCATGCAGAGACTCAAAGGCTGGGGAACCTGGAACTCCGCTTTCCCCAGGCTGCTGATCAAGGGCTCCCAGGGTGGGACAGATTGGTTTTGGGAGTGGGCCCATCACCTCTGGGGGTCCCTAGCAGCCGGATGAGACTCACACCACACTAGCCACCACCTTTGCTGTCCGATGCTGGATACTACCCTCACGGTCAGATTACAAGCAAAACCAGTTTGCCCATCAAAATAGTGGAAACAGTTATGTCCTTTAATGCACCGCATTCTATGATGTGCAGGAAAGTTTGGAGGGAGAGAGATAAGAGGAGAGAAAAGACATACAGAACCTCCCAAGTAGTTGAGGTTGGGAGGGTGGAGGAGGTGGGGATATTGGTGATGGAGATGGGTTTGGGTAGAGGGATGGGTGTTGAACACTGTAGAACCAAAACTCTACATGAGCATCTTGCAACTGTATGTCTAAAATGGTGTAATAAAATTTGGGAAAAGAAAAAAAAAAGATATAGCAGAACCTGCCAGGTAGTTGGGGTGTGGGAGGGAGGGAGTGGGGACATTGGTGATGGAGTTGGGTGGAGGGGATGGGGGTGTTGGAACACTGTGGAACCAAAACTCGAGCATGAGCACTCTTGCAATTGTATGTCCAAAAGTGATGTAATAAAATTTTTTTTAATTAAACATTTTATTATACCACCGTGAGATATACAATTACAACATTGTTCATGTTTGGAGGTTTCGGTCACATAGTGTTCCAGCACCCGCCCTCCACCAGTGTCCATTTCCCACACCACCATGTCCCCAATTCCCTCCCTCCATAGCCTGCCTAAATGGCAGATTTTTTATCTCTTTTCTCTTCCCTCTCTCTCTCTTCCTTCTCTTACACATTGTAGTTGCACTACATACACTTAGAAGCCATCATGTGCATTTTTCCCTGTATTTAGTGCTCAGTTCTATGTTGGTATCAGCCCTTTTGACATTTATTCACACATGTTCCCTTCTCTATCTCACCTAACCCCTAACTCCCCACGTTTGTGGTAATTTCACTTTTGGTAAGATCACCTGATATATTTATGTCATGCAAATAAAAGCAGTCATTCTATGTCTCTCTCTTTCCTTCCTGACTAATTTCACTCAACATGATCCTTTCCATGTCCATCCATTTATAGGCACTTTTCCTAACAGCTGCGTAGTATTCCATTGTAGATGTACCACAGTCTTTTATCTAGTCATCAGTTCTTGGGCATACTAGTTGTTTCCAGGTTCTGGCTATTGTGAATAGTGTGCTATGAAAATAAAAGTGTGAATGGTGTTTTCACTTTGTTTTTTTTTTTGGCTTCCCAGGGTATGTTCCCAGAATGGTATGGCTGGGTCCAATGGGAGCTCAATTTCTAGTCTTTTGAGAACGCCCATATTGTTTTCCAAAAAGACTGTACCAGTCAACATTTTCACCAACAATTACACCAAAACTTGTATGGCACAAAAACAACCACAAAACACAAAGGAAACTCACTGATCAAGAAAAGGTGTTTGCACATCATACATATGATACAGCATTAGTATCTA
>JAJIBD010031409.1:0-7500 GCA_021461705.1 Cryptotis parvus
ATCTCTCCACCTGGCTCTGACACCTGAGGGGTTTCTAATGAGGTGCCTCTAGCCTGGACTTGCCTGGGGCGCGCCGAGGTGCATGAAGGGAGAAACGACACCAGGGCCCAGACAACAAGACCTCAGGTCTGAGGCAAGAAGGATGGGGAAGGACGTAATTGAGCTTTCTGCTGACACCCCCTCTCTCTTTCAGGAGGGGGAGAGGGGTCGGCCACACCCAGAGTGCTCGTGGGGTCCTGAGCTCTATGCTCAGGGATCGCCTCCTGGCTAACTGCGGGAAAGGGGGAGTCTCAGGGGGCAGGGGTCCAACCCAGGTGGGCCATGTGCAAGCCAGTGCCTACATGCTCTACTCTGGCTCCAGCCCTGACCCACTCCTTCTGCGTAAACTAGTAAGCTTCGTTGAGACATAGGTGAGCACCCGCTCAGGAGTAACCAGCACTGGTAAAATACTTTGCTCCTTGTCAAAAAGATCAAAGACATGACCGCAAAGTACAAAAAGGTTCAGTGCTCTGAGCTGCAACAGCATCGAAGGAGTCCAGGACCCAGAGGAGGCTAGAACTGGACGTCCGAGTAGAGGAGGCCTCGGGCAGGGCGGGAGGACCATATGCGTAGTGGATCCACTTTGTCGCCTCCTTCAACAGGGAGCGGTGTCTGGCTCTGGGGTACAGACCAGACCAGCTCCCCCTCGAGGCCCCGAGAAACCCAGCCAGAACGGTTCTTAGTCTCTCTGCGCAAGCCCCCACCACACTGCGGAGAGAGAGAGGGGAGGGGTGGGCGTGGAAACGGCTCTCTAGGCTCGATGTGAATCCGTAGGGGAGCCCCACTGTACTGATCTGTCAGGGCGGCGGCAGGTGTAGAGGCGAAATTGTTTCAGAAACAACTTTGATTTCCAACTAGCTGTTTCACCAAGAAAAAGCCGAAAAAAATGAACCCATACGCGAGTCTATGTTGATGAATGCAGCCCCTTGGTTCTTAGTTTCTGATGGCTCCAGACCTTAGATTCTAGAAGTTTCCAAAAGGCGGGTGGGGATGCTCTGAGCACCCTGTGGCCTCCTGCCCGGAACAGCGGGCCTAGCCCATGTCCCTCTCTCTCCCTCCCTGAGCCTCCAGCCGCCTCAAAGACCCCCAACCCCGGCCCAGGAGCCCTTTTCTCTCTCCTCTCTGCTTGCCCCCCTCTGGGCCTCAGCCTTGCTCAGCCTCCAGGCGGCCTATCCACAGCACAAAGCCAGGGAGGAAAGAGGCCCCCAACTTTCCTGGGACTTAGATCGGACCCCGCACGGGCTGTTCCTCTTCTCCTCAGTCGCCACCAAATAGGGACAAGCGCCCCTCTTCTGCAGTCACTTTTCTTAATAGTGAGAGACCAAAGGGAAAGGGGAAGTGTCCGGTCACCACTGACCCCCTGGCCACCACTGTCCCCAGCGGCTACCCACAATCTACACACACACACGTACACATGTACACTTATCACTCATACAGAAGATGTATACATTCAGCTGTTCACACACACATGTACACATTTATGAGATTCAGGAACAAAAAATATCTTCCCACATAGCTGGTTCAAAACCACACTCATGCCCCACATGCACTTACCAAATTTACACGCACACTATGCAAGTGTACCACTCACCTCACCCCCATACACATGCACACACTCACAAGCGACCTGCTCACACTACACACATGCATGCAGATGCTCTCTTCCTTTCCGCTCTACCACCCATCAGACAAGCAGTGCGAGTCCTGGGTCTCGGCTCAGGCCTTCAGTTTTGCAGGGCCGGACAGACCAACTAAGTTTGGATTTCCAAATCCCAGCTCTCTCTACACAGAGACTCCGCCTACAGTAAACTGGCAGCAGATGCAAAGCACACAAAGAAGCCCAGCACAAACTGGATCAACAAGGACCCCTCACGCCCGTTTCTCATGACCTAGAGATCCTGGGAGAGTCGTGGCCTCAGAGGCCACAGACCGGTCTTGTGAGGGTCCAGCACTCCCGGCAGCCATAGGGGAGAGAAGCCACAGGCTGGCCACACCCTAGGAGACCCAGAGCTCAGTTTCACGTCTCAGATGCTTGATCCAGCCAAAGAGTGAACCCACAATTCTCACAGACACAGACACACACTCCCATACGCTCACACACTGATACATAAGCTCACACCTCCACACTCTCAAACAGTTATTCACCTACAGACACACATGCTTACCCAGGCATACAGTCACACTTTATAGATACCCAAATATAAGTCTCACACACAGCGCACATGCTCAGACACCTACATACATTCACACACTGAACATTCACACACACTCACACTCATGTGAGGCGCACAATCGCATCGACAAACAAGTGACACACAGGCTCACAGATTACACACTACAACTACTGTGGGTACATCACTCACACACATGTTCACAGTCACACATGCTCCCACATATACACACATATACACTCAACAGGACACACATGTTCACATGCTCACTGGAGACACTCATGCACACAGACAACAAGAGACACATGTGCAGCACACATTGTCATGCTCACGACAGACGGAAGCTGAGGCTCCCTGGCGCGCCCCCCTTCCTACCTGCTGTTCTCCAGCTTCCTAAGTCATGGCATGAGGAGGAGGCGCCGTGTGTGGGGAGCATCTGGGAGCTTCCTCCCCGGTCCCCCTTGTCCGTCTCTGCCCTTTTGGAGGCTGAATCCCCCCCAGCTCCTGCTCCCCCCCACCCCCAGCAGCTCCCTGGTTTCCCAGGCAACCCACTGGGCGGCTGCCAGTTACCATGGCAACGCTGCAGGGCCGCCAGGCTGTCTTGCTGCAGGTCAGGGGACCAGCAGTGACTGGTAGCCGGGCTTGGTTAGTAGGCCGTGGAGGACAGGTCCCCACAGGGCCCATGCCTGAGGCAAGTTTAAATAGTCTGTCAGAAGCCCCCATGTTTCAGTGAGCTCCCTCAGCCTGGGCAGCCATTTCTCTTTGTCTCCCTCCTGCTGGTCCCTCAAGACTTTCCAGAGTGTTGGGTCACCTCACCTGAGGAAGCAACAGTGACTGGCCCTTAGCCGCCCCCTGACTTTCTGGAACAGCTGGGAACCTGTGCCTAGAGCATGTGTGTGAGCACATGTATAAGTGAGGGAGGCTGAGTGTGCATGTGTGTGTATGGGCATGTGTTAGAGTCATGTGTCGCGGACAAAGGTACATGCATGTGTGAACGCATTGTGTGGGTGTGCATCTACATGTATACGCATCTGTGAAATGCATGAGGTTGTGAGCATAACTTGTGTGTAATGGCGTGTACGTGCACATGTGTGTGTTCGTGATGTGTGTACTTAGTATATGTATGTAACCAGTATGTGTAATGTATTCTCCCAGGGGAATACATATGTACTCATGCCAAAGAGCTCGTTTTCTAGTACTCACTGTGTGCCAAACAAAGACCGTATTTATCTCTTGTTTCTCCTGCTCCCTACAGCACACTTCCTTACCCCAGTTAACAGCGACGGCCATTGAGCCTTGAAAAGCTCAGGAACGTAGTGCAGGTGGCCTGGTCTGGCCTGCAGATGGAGAGAAGCCAAAGTGGCTTCAGCTTTGCTACTACCTACTCCAGAAGCCAGTCCACTCCCCAACCAATCACCCAGTTTGCTTCTAGGGAATGTTTGTGAGGTGGAAAGTGTTATCCTCAAAGCACGCAGCAGTGCTCAGGCAATACTGACTCTTTGCACAGCGTTTAGAGGGTGGTCACGCCTGTAGTGCTGGGAGCTTACTCCCTGGCTATGCCTGTCTGGTATCATTCTGGCTCGGGGGACCCTATGGGCTTCCCAGGTAAATCTGCCGGTCAATCCAAGTCAAGACTAATACCCTACCTGCTGCACTATCCTTGTCCCTCAGTAAAACTTTTTTTTTTTTTTTTTTTTGTCACGTCCAACAATGCTCTTAGAGATTACTCCTGGCTCTGTACTCAGGAATTACTCCTGTCGGTGCGTTGGGGACATTCCCAAAACAGATTGTTAATACTCATTAAAAAAGATGGAAGCCAGAAGAAACAAATGTACACAGCAGGTAGAACCCCTTACGCTCAAGCCTTGCACTACAGCCAAGCCTACCCAGAGCAATCCCTTAGCACAGAGCCAGAGTAAGGCCTGAGCACTGCCAGGTGTGGCTCCCAAAAAATGCGTTTCCAAAGGGTTAACAATATGTCTCAGTGGTAAAATATTTGCCTTGTGTGTGTGTGTGGGTGTGTGTGTGAGGCTCTAAATTCAATCCCCAAAACTATAAAACATTGACCCTAAGTTCAATATACAACATTGTGGGGGTGGGGAAGGAATATATATATAGTACTGATATAAATATATGTGTGTATATGTATATATATGTATATACACACATAAAATCAAGTGCCAGAAATTTGGCTCACATTTTTATTTTTTTCTCCCACAGGTCTCAGGGAGCTGAGCCCCCTAGCACGCCAAGAAGCTTCTCTAACTACGAGATGAATCCGCAAGGTCCCTTCCCAGGGGCTCCTTTACTGAACTCCCAGAAACTGCACCCTTTCTTGGCCAAGGAACTATAACTCCTGTCTCCATATGCAGGGTGACCATCTTCTCCCATTCACTCCTGTCAAGGACTCTGAGTTTGTTTTGTATTTGGGGGCTTTTAGGAGGGCCCACCCCCCAACACTGCTCAAGGTTAACTCCCTGGTTCTCTGCTCTGCAAGGCCACATTGATTAAACATCTGGGGGTCTCCGTGGTGAGAGAGCTTTTGAAGCTTTGGAGACATCGCCCCAGAAATGGCAAGGGTGTGCCAGCAGGGATTCAGTAGGAATCCCAGCTCCTGGTAGGAGTTCTTTGAGGAACCACATGGTGCCGGGGGTTTGAACTGTATTGGCTCTGTGCAAGACCAGCTCCTTCACCCTCCCTCCGAGATTCCGGATTGAAAGCTTCATTTTATTTTTTTCTTTGGGGTAGACACACGTAGCGATGCTCTTAGGTGTTGCCCTCCAGGCCCAACACTTCCGCAGAGTCTCCTGCCAGTGCTCGGGGACCATATGGGATGCCGGATCGAACCCAGGTTGGCCGTGGTGCAGGGGCAAAATGCCCTCCCTGCTGTAGCTTACCCAGGCCTTACAGCTTTATTTTTATGACTCCATGCATAGAAACAGAGCATCAATGTTGCCTCAAGAAAGTAAGGCGGGCCGATTCCAGGCCTGTTTGCGTGAGTCCCGTGGGTTCCGTCACTTTCTCCCAGCATCTGTTAAACTTGTGCAGACACTGGCTCCTCCAAGCCTCACAACCAGAGCCCATCCGACTTTTCTGGGCGGATGGACGCAGTCGGGCTGCCGTGAGGGCAGGGCTCAGGACGCGGGGAACCACTATGCGCTGTTCCAGAGTCCCCACTGGCTTCCTGGCCCTCCCCTTGAGTCTTCCTCTGTCCAAAGCATCCTATGTCAAACACGGACATTCCCTGAGCATTTGCATAGTACCAAGTTCTTCGCTCAAATCACTCACAGAATTTGGGGAAAGCGGAGCAGGGGTGAGAGGACAGTGGAGCTTCAGGGAATGACGAACAAGTCAAGCATCGCCCAGCCCTCGACCACTCTAGCCCTGCAGGGGTTTCCCAGTAGGCTGCTAGGTCCATGCTCTGCGGTGCTTAGCCTGTCTCCCAACTCCCTGAGCTGCAGGAAGAAGGCAGGTGCAAAGCATTGCTCCCCATAGGCGGAAGACAGTACCGGGAAGGGCGCTTGCTTCTACCGGTCCAATCCTGGGAGTGCCAAGTTCCATCAGGAGCTGATCGATGAGCCCAGAGGCAGGAGGAAGCCCTGAGGAACTAGGGAGATGAGAAGCAAAATAACGCCACACCCTTGGGGCCAGAGTGATAGCCCAGAGGAGGCATTTGCCTTTGTATGCGGTCCGGCCTTGCAGCCCCGTTCGATCCTCGGCATCCCATATGGTTCCCCGAAGACCGTCAGGAGTAATTCCTGATGTCCAGAGCCAAGAGAAAACCCTAGTCGGGTGTGACCCAAAAAGCAAAAATAAAAAAATGCAAATATACCCTAACTGTAACCCCCCTTCAACCTCTTAGTTTCTAAGAGATAAGGGAACTCAGATGCCTGAGAAAAAGCATGGAATAGGAAGAGTGGACGAGGCCCCGACCCCCCAGCACGCTTACCTCGCCCACCTGGACCAGGTAATCTCCTCAGGTGAAAACTCTGCTCCGGCTGGGCAGCCGCCAATGTCCAGGGTGGAGACAGGATAAACATCATTTCTCTGGGCAGTCCACTGAGGTCCCAGGAACCAACCAAGGCAGAAAAATGTTCTTTTCCACTGAGGCCGAGGTTGAATTTAAATGCAAGATTATGGGAAGCATGAGGTTAATGAGGCACAGTAATTGGGACCTGGTAATCAGGACTCAGGCGTCTCGGGAATGAGTCAGCCTGAATGAACCCGGTGACAGCTGACCAGGTGCCGTGTTCTTACCCCCTAAGGAGGCCTCGTCCTGGTCCTGAACGGTCAGGGTGATGGCTAAGGAGGAACCTTGTTTCTCCATCATGCAGGAGGCCCTCCGTCAGTCCTTAGAATGAAATGCATCTCAAGGGTAAAGCGCTGGACGTGCCGATTGGACAAAGCCCTGTTTCTGATTTTCACGAGAACTGGAACTAACGCCCCAGGAGACCAGTCGCCCTGCATCAATCCGAAAGCTTCATGGCACCTAAACACAGATCAGCTAACCCCTAGCCCCCAATGCACACACACACTGAAACTGTTACCCAATAGAACTCAGCCTCAGATTTTTAAAAAGATGTGCAAATACTCACCTATTAACTACCTATTAATACACATGCTAGCAGTAACTAACCATACTTGGTTTGTGCAAGAGGACAGAGGGAAGGGGGTAGGCCCTCGTGGCCTCCACCCGGTGATCCCAACAGATCCCAAAGTGATCAACTAGAGCACTGCCAGCGGGGTGATTCCCTCGAGCACTCAGGCACGAGAATAAGTCTTGACAATGTTGGGTGTGACCCCAAAAAACAAATAAATAACTGGCCCCTTGGTAATTTGCAGTTTTACCAACACACTCCTCTGCATAATTCCCTCCGGCTGGATTGGTGGAAATACTGAAGGACTCCCAAAACCCAGGTCAGACCAGAAGAAACTTGCCCAGAGAGAGCATTTGAGACTGGATACTAAACAGGATCAGAATCATAAATCTCTTAGCAACCAGATGGGCCTTCAATGCCAGTGGGCCTACCCTGGCCTATTAGCACATTAACAGTTGACTCTCCAGATCCCTGCTACTTTGGGAAGGTGCAAAGAGGGGCTCACTGGAAGGGGGGGAGCATTCACTGTAATTCCGCACTTAGAGAAGAGCAAGTAGAGGGTGTGAGCGTGGGGCCGGGGGTGGCGAATCAGACAGGAACAGAAGCAGAGACAAAAACGCATACAATTGGGATCTCAGGAAGCCCCAGAGGCAAGAGAAAGCAAAATATTAAAGTGAATAAAAGTAGTTACC
>JAJIBD010031409.1:12500-27655 GCA_021461705.1 Cryptotis parvus
CGTCCACACAGCCCCTTCTGGGGAGAGGAAGAGGGAGGTGAACGCGGCAGAGCCCCCACTGTCTGAGCCAGGATTAATTACACAGCAGCAGCCCGCTGCAAACCAAGGACTTTTAATAATTCATATCTGAGGCTCCCGCGCCCTTCAGAGGGGACACAGCCGCCTGGGTTCCCGAGGAAAGCCAGGGAGAAGAGCCTGGACAAACTCCAAGGACGAGGGGCTTATGGGGGGAGCAGCGCCTGGGCCCCTGGGGACCCCCCTCTCCACCCACGGGCCCCGGGCAGCTGTTTCGGGTGCCAGCTCACAGCACCGCCCCTTCTCCACAGCCTCTAGGGAGATGGTGCCGGCATTGCCCCCCACACAGGCCAGCCAGGCCTCCCAGGAACACCTGCAGGAAACCAGGGGTGCGCACCCCACCCCCCCTGATGAGGCCCAGGGCTCTGTGGGATCTGGGGATGCTGATGACACAGGCTGCCCTCCCCACCCCCTTCCACACACAAGGCCTCAAGGCTGCAAGAGATTGCTCAAATGCCCCACCCAGAGTCTCCATCAGGTCCCATATTCTGGCTGGGGGTGAGGAGAGGAGGCCCTAGGTCCTGCCCCCCACCTTCCTCCCTTCCCCCCAGGACCCCCATACAGCGGCTTCTGCTAGCTGTCCCCCAACCAAGGTCTGGAACCTTCTTAGGCCCCTACTAAGTCAGAGAGGCCGGATCAGCTGCCTCCCTAGGGAATGGACCCGCTCAGCGGAAAGGGGGGGGTCCCCACCTCTGATGGTCACACACACGCATGCACACATACATGCAGGCGTGCCGACACATACACAAACACACACACACACACACACACACACAGGCGCAGAGAGGTCCCTAGCGCTGACCTGAGCCTGACCCAGAGCCCTGCTCTCTCCCTCCACCCCTGCTGGCTGCCAGCCAGGCCCTGGCACGCCTGGAGGCTGGGCGCCGTGGTTCTGGGCTCCCGCCCGGCCCCACCTGGACCCTTGCAAGCTGGCAACCCCGATGCCGGCCTCGCCCAGAAGCCATTCAAATGGGATCGATTCAGAGCCGCTCAGCCCTTCCTGGGGACCGTGGGGCTGGGGGGTGGGGTCCCGGCGAGGGCTATAATTAACATTTGCAGCATCCACGCAGGCTGCCAAGAAGGAAGGATGGGAAGAAGCCGCAGCCCAGACTCTCTGCAGGCGCTGGCAGCGCTGACCCAGCCCAACCTCCCTCCTCGGCATGATGCATCAAAACACTCACCGGCTCGGAGCCCGCCGGGTCCTCCTCCCGCCCCTCAGGGGCCCCTTTTGCAGAGCAGGGGGCTCCGGCTGCGGGTGGGGCTAATCAGTCATCGCGGGCGCCCGGGCGGCAGGTCCCTGGCGCGCCGCTGAGGGGCTCAGGAGCATCTTTCCCAGGCAGGGAGCAGCTGGGCATGCGCCATGGCTCCCGGGGAGCTGGGCCACGTGACGCGCCCTCCGGAGCTGTCACTTAGGATCAGGAGTAAATAGTCCCTGGCCAGGCTAGTGCAGACCCTTTAACCGGCGCAGCGCGGGAGGGCAGGCTGGAAGCGCCCCCTGCTGGGTCTCTCTGCCAAGGCAGGCTGCCCCCCAAAGGGGGTCTGGGCCCAAGTCTGGGTGAGCCGCTTCCTGTGATGCCTTGGGGCCCCAGAGCAAGGAGGCAGACTCTGCCTGGTCCCCTGCGGCCTCCTCTGGGCTCTGGGATGAGAGAAGGGGCTGTCTCTGATGTGGGACGGGGTGGCCTTGGCTGCAACCCTGGGACCGCACACTCCCAAACCAGCACCGTAAACTAGAAGTGGTAACATCAGAACCTCCTGGGTTCCGACCCAAAGTGGCCAGCAATGACCCTGGGCAGAAAGCACCGCAGGGCTGAGCTGTGCTGGATCACAGCGGGACCGGGCAGGGCCTGCACCTGTCTGTGCTCTGGGAAACCCCTCTGAGGTCTCCCAACACTGTCTCCCCACTCTTGCCCCCCTGGGACCCCACTCTCTCTGCCTCCGTTTTCTTCTCTCCGCACTTCCGGGGACGCTGAGAAAACAGCAGCAAGTCATCTGCAGCACTGGTGGAGAGCGACAGAAACATTGGCTCCTCCCGCGCCCAGACAGACCGACAGAAGGGATGTTTCCTGGCGCGAGCAATAGCACAGCGGGTAGGGCCTTCACCTGCACGTGGCCGACCTGGGTTGGATCCTAGAGCACCATCAGGAGTAATTCCTGAGCAAAGAGCCAGGAGTAACCCCCTGAGCATTGCGGGTATGACCCAAAAACAAAAATGAATGAATGAATGAATGAAAAAAAATTTAGTGAAGGTGAATGAATGAGAAGGGATGTTTCCCACCAGAAAGGCTCTGTGGGTGTGGAGGGCAGGCACTGGACCCTGTTCCTGGTGCCCAGAAACCCGAACACCGAAGCTGGGTGCTCCTGAGGTTACTTCTGAACTAGAGACAGACCCAGGAGCAGCAGTTGGTGACGCCACGGGGGGCCCCACCTGCTCTTACACCTCCCACACGTTGTCCGGAGAGCAACCTTGATTTCAGACACAGTCCCTGCTCCGATGGAACTTCCTTACTTACTCTGGGTGTCTTGTTTGGTTTTGTTTCAGGCCACACACCCAGCAGTGCTCAGGGCTTACTCCTGGCTCTGTGCTCTGGGGTCACTCCGGCAGGGCTCAGGAGACCATATAGGATGACAGGGATAAACCTGGGATGGCTGCGTGCAGGGCAAACACTCTACCCACTCTGGCACCCCAACTGTCTCTTTTAATATGATCTGAATAGAAGCATCAATTTACCAACTAATATATGTATACACATTATTAGCATATATCGGTATATATTAATATATTATTATAATTGCATACTATATTTGCAGTACTAACCAAATGCAAGGCTGTATATGCCAAACCAATGTTCTCCTGCTAAGGCACATTCCCAGCACGGAAGCTTTTATATTTAAAAATGTCTCAGACACAGGGGCTGGAGCCATAGTCCAGTGAGTCGGGTATTTGCCTTGCACACCGCTGACACAGGTTTGATCCCCAGCATCCCATATAATCCCTCAAGCATTGCCAGGAGTAATTTCTCAGTGCAGAGTCAGACAAAACCCCTGAGCACTGCTGGGGTGAGCCCAAAGGCCGAAGATGCTGAGAGCTGGTCTCCAGCAGGAAGCTGCCTACAGGAGGCAGGGGTGCGGAGGGCCCAGGGGTAGGTCAACCGCAGGGAGAGAAGCCGGCACCCCTGGCGAAGTGTGTCGTTGGAACGTTTTATGCATGAAACCCTGTATTGGCAATTTGTAAAACACAGTGCCAAAAATAAAAATTAAAACAACTGTCTGGGAGCCAGAAAGCCAGTAAGGGGTTAAAGCCCCCGCCTTGCCCTGGTCTGAGCCCCTACACCATATGTGGTCTCCTGAGGACCTTGGGAGCAGACCCCCACACACACACACAGAGTCAGGAGCTAGCCCTGAGCACTGCCAGGTGTGGCCCCCAAACAAGAAAAGTAAAACAAAATAATCAAGTGTCTGTGCAGGAGGCAGAGGGGACAGACGCCCAGGGTGCAGGAGCTGCTGCCGAGACCTGACAAGCAAATCCCCGCCACGCTCTGTGCACAGGGCAGAAGAGCCCCCAGCCCCCAAAGATGGGGGTTCCGAGATGCCCCTCTGCAAAGCGGGAGCATATCACAGGCACCAAGGACCCGCAGAGCACAGGGAGCTGCACCTGCCACACAGACCTCAGGTGACAATGACAACACGGCCGGCTGGGACTGGTCCAAGGCTCAGGTGGGCACAGGGAGCCCAGAGTCTCTCTCCTTCCTCAGCGCAGCCATCCCAGAGACCTGGAACGCACCGGGGACCTGCTGGGGTGCTCGGGGAGTGGCTGTGAGCTTTAGAGTCCCAGCCCCGACAGGAAAGGCTGCACAGTGGATTCCCTCTGTCAGCCCAGGAAAGACGCCTCAGACCCTGAGGGGAGGGAACAGAGCAAGGACAGAAGCTGAGCTCTCAAGAGAGTGACTCTGGACTCGGTCTGACTCAAGGAGAGCCCCTACCTGGACGCCCCTCAGAGGACAGAGCCCACATACTCCCACATTCAATCCCCTCAGGACGGAGGCCCATGTTCTCCCATATTCAATCCCCTCAGGACGGAGTCCACACTCACCCACCTGGACACAGTCTCCACACCCTCAAGTTCTTCCTGGCCTCTCCTGAGTCACCTCCACCAACAATCAGCCCCTCAACTTGGCCTCTTTTGCTTTTTTTTTTTGGGGAATCACACCCGGCGATGCTCACGGGTTTCTACTGGCTCTGCACTCAGGAATTACTCCTGGGGTTGCTCGGGGACCATATGGGATGCGGGGATCGAACCCAGGCCGGCATGGGCCGGCCGCTTGCAAGGCAAACGCCCTACCCGCTGGGCTATCGCTCCGCCCCCCTACTATGGCCTCTTTTATCTGGATTTTGGGCCACATCCAGCGGTACTCAGGGCTGACTCCTGTCTCTGTGCTCATGGATCACTCCTGGCGGGGCTCAGGGGCTATATGGGGCTCCACAGATAGAACCTGGTGGGCCCTGCCCTGTCCTATCTCTGCCTGTCTGTCCCCCACCTGGCCCATCCACCTGCTTTCTCGCCCTCCTGGAAGGCAGCAAACACCAACTGATCTCTGAGGACCGCCCCTGCCTGGCACCCTCAGTTCCACACAGGCCAGCGGTTACATTCACAGCTGTTTGTGCCTGGACGGCTCGATCCCCTCATCTACACAGCACTCCCAGCCCCTTCCCGTCCATACCACTGGCTCCCTTCACTCCGGGCTCTGACTGGCCCTTGCCTTACTGTCCTGTTAAGCAATTCCCTCGCCTCCTAGGTCAGAGTGCACGGTGACAACACTGAGGAGCCCGCGGCTGTCTCCTCGTCCTGTCTGCCCTCAGCACCTCGGCGGCTTCCCAGTGTGCTGAGCCTGGGGGCCCACAACCATGGTCTCTGTGGAGAGGGGGAGACCTGGGTCTGCAGGCCTGGTCCCCGCGGCCCCACCCAGCACCGAGCAGCCACAACATGGCAGGGCAACTGTTCATTCTAGCACTGTCCTCTCTCTCTCTCTCTTTCTCTTCTCTCTCTCTCTTTTCTTCTTTCTTCTTTCATTCTCTTTCTCTCTCTCTTTCTTTTTTTTTTTTGCTTTTATGGGTCACACCTGGCAATGCTCAGAGGTTACTCCTGGCTCTGCACTCAGGAATTCCTCCTGGTGGTGCTTCGGGGACCATATGGGGATGCCGGGATGGAACCCAGGTCAGCCTCATACAAGGCAAACGCCCTAACCGCTGTGCTATCGCTCTGACCCTTCCTTCCTTCCTTCCTTCCTTCCTTCTTCCTTCCTTCCTTCCTTCCTTCCTTCCTTCCTCCCTCCCTCCTCCTCCCTCCCTCCCTCCCTCCCTCCCTTCCTTCCTAGGTTTCTCCGGGCTCTGTGCTCAAATCATACTGAACCCACTGGCACCTTCTTGGAGGAAGTGTTGGAACCAGAACAAGGAAGGCAGTGGGCATCTGGGCAGGGCTGGGGGCACCAAAGAGCTGGACCAGCAGGGCCTGACCCAGCCTTATCAGGGCGCCGCAGGAACCTCCCTGCTGCTCTAGAGCCAGCGTCAGAGGCCCGGAGAGGGCAGAGCAGGCAGCCTCCCGAGGAAGCCGAGAAGGAGTCAGGGCCTGGAGGGCTGTGAAGGGAGTTTGTCCTGCCCCAAGATGAGAAGGGGGATGGCCCTTCCAACCTGGGGGTGCCCACTCAGCAAACACCATTCAAAGCCCCTCTCAGGGGCAATCATGTGTGCTCTGGCGCCCTCGTGTGGAGTAACTGGTAGGTGCCTATAGGGTGGCGAAGGTTTAACCAGCTTTTTAATCCTTTGCTGTTTCTATCCGCCCCACATCACCCTTCCTTGTAGCCAACACTTTCAAAATCCCTGGGCCAAAATCAGGGCCAGAGCAATAGTACAGCAGGGAGGGCATTTCCTTTGCACGCAGCCAACCCAGGTTTGATCTACGGCATCCTATAGGGTCCCCCAAGCATTGCCAGGAGTAATTCCTGAGTGCAGAGCCAGGAGTAACCCCTGAGCACCGCCAGGTGTGACCCAAAAAAAAAAAAAACCCACAGACACCCTTGAGCAATTATGTCAATTGTTCACGGCTTAGAATCACCTTTGGGCACCAGGAAGGGAGAAGCTTATTGACCTACAATTATATTCGTCTGCTCATGGGCAAATGTCAGTATTTGCTCGCTGAAACTTGACTCATGCACAGGAGAGGGGAAAAATTAGCTCCCTGAGTTGTGCGTGTACCTGGCTCTCACTAGCACCTCTGGGACCCGTGTCTGAGGTCCTCAGCTCTTGACTCAGCCGTCAATAAAATGCCACGAGTCTTCTGTGGGGATGACAGTAAGGTGAGTCAGGGTCTGTCCTGATGGCTCCGCCCTCCTGACCAGGTGTCCAGGTGCTGGGCACCCGCTGGCACAGCTGTGGCGCTTCGTCCCTCACTATTTTTTTTTCTTTTTAGGTTACATCCGGCGATGCTCAGGGGTTTCTCCTGGCTCTGCACTTAGGAATTACTCCTGGAGGTGCTTTGGGGAACCATATGGGATGCGCCGTGGATCGAACCCAGGCCAGCATGGGCCGGCCCGGTGCAAGGAAAACGCCCCACCCGCTGGACTATCGCTCTAGCCCCCCCTCACTTTTCTTATGTGCCAATACAAGGCTGAGAGCAGAAGCTCAGGGGAAGCCGGGGGCTGAAGGACATGGGGTAAAAGACTCACTTCAGAGAGACCACATGGACCTTCCGCTCTCTGCAGGCCGGCCCAGGAGAGTGTCAGCGGACAGCCACCCGTGGTGGCCTAACGTCTCGTTTCCAGGCTTCGGGTCTCGCAGGGGCCACCCCCTACGGGGTTTTCCCCATCTAGACCAGCAGAAATCCAGGCTCACAGCGTGACCTCCACCCAATCACCTGAACCTGTTAGACCGCCCATTCTCCAGCAGTCTGAATCAGAAACAGGGGGCGGGGGCCCTGTGCTCTGCTGAGGCCTCCCAGGTGGTGGCACCACTCAGGGACCAGGTGACTCAGCGGGAACCCTGGCAAACAGGTGGGTGGGGTGGCAGAAGGGAGGTGGAGCTAGTGCAAGATGCAAGCAGGTGGACACAAGCCGGGCCAGGTAATGGCCAAGGCAGGGGCGTGGCTGGGAGGCGGCGAGAGAGGGCGTGCCCAGGAAGCATGGGGGTTGGTTTGGGTGGGGAGGAAGCTGGAGAGGAAGGACAGGGAGACGCTTCCTGGGTCTCAGTGAGATAAGACTCGCAGCCTCCAACAGATGACGAACACAAAGGGTCCCGTGTGGATGGCAGGGCCCAGGGGGCAGGGGACAGGAGAAGCCCCTGTGCCATCTGGGAGGTGACCTCCAGTAGAGCCAGGAGGTCGCAGAGCAGAGGAAAGTCCAGCCAGAGCCCAGGCGGGCATGAGCTCAGCAGTGGCCACTGGGTAGAGAGATATGGAGGGAGTAGCGGCGGGAGGGCAGGGGCTGGGGTCTGTCCCCTGACAGTTTCTGCTTGTCTAAGCTCCTGGAGGAGGGACACTGGCCCCTCTTGTCAGGGCATGGGGGCTCTGGCTGGGAGTGGGGCAGGAGCGGCCTGTGTTGCTCCCCATGACAGTCTCCGCTGAACTATTTACTTCAGCAAACGTTCGGTTCCCGCCAGCTGCATAAAGGTCCTGGGGCAGAGTGGAACAAAAGGGGCAGAAGCGTGGTCTCAGGGCTGACACGGCGGTGGGGGACGCAGCCACATCATGGAAGGGACAATCCCATGTGGAAAGCGTTCCTGTGGGGCTGAAGCCACAGCGCAGGGGTAAGATGCTTGTCTTGCACCTGGCCAAGCCGGGTTCGAATCCCAGCACCCCCCACCCCCCCCCTCACCAAGCACCTCCAGGTGTGGCCCGCAAAATAAAGAAACGACTTCACAGCTTTCAAGGCAAGCACATGCTTTGCGGTGTGAAGTCCTGGGCTAGATCTGGGCACACCCACATCAGCACAGACCGGCGCCTCACAGCACCCAGCAACAACGGTAACAAGACTGTGGTCGGGGCTGCGGAAAGGCAAGGACAGTCCTCACGGGCTTAGCACCTTCTCTGTAGTCCTGGCACCACCATGGCCCCTGAGCCTTGCCAAGAGCAATCACTGAGCATTACTGAGTGGGCGGTAGCCCCTGAGCATTGCCAGTTGTGGCCACAAACAAACAAGCAACAATAAGGTTAACCAGGGCCGGGAGAGGAGATGGAGTGACAGCACATCGGGGAGGTGTTTGCCTTGCATGTAGCCAGCCGGGTTCAATCCCAGCACCCATATCGCCTGCCAAGCCCACCGGAGTGATCCCTGAGCACAGAGCCTTGAGCACTGCAGGGTGTGGCCCCCAAGTCAAACAAACAGCAGACAAATGAAACCCAGGGCCAGGGTGATGGCTCAAAGGTCCAAGCACAAACTTCTTGTGCAGGAGCCCCAGACCTTCCCAACACTGCAGGGAGTGACCCTGAGCTCTGAGCTTGGAGTAGCCCTAGACCCATAAAGCTGATAAAACGCTGATTGTCTGTGGGGAGGGCGGGCGGAAAGGGAGCATCAGCTGCCATCATGGATGGAGGGAAGAATTTAAAGAAGTGGGAAAGATGAGAGGCGGGTGCACCCCCTAGAACAAACACAGGGTTCCCTCGGCATCCACACCTCACCCATCTAGAAGCTAAAACTGTCCCTGCAGAACCTGAGACCAGACCCGGCAAGGAAGCCCCCCAAGGCCTGAGCATACCCCAGAGCAGGCAGCAGGGCCCCTTCCAAGTAGGAAACTGGCTGCATCTGCCAAAGATGTCCCCACATGCAGGTCACACCCCAGGACAGTGAGCCCCAGGCACCGCCGGCCACGGCCAGCAGGAGCTGGAGGGCGCCCAGCAGGGCTGACCAAACCCCATAGGAAATCATGCAAGAGACACACACCTCCCCAGGACGGTAAATGCCTCACCCAGGATAGCAAGAGGCACCACCCAGCCCACTCCTGGCTCTCACCTTCCCCTCAACCGTGTCCACTTCCTGTTTCTGGTGGCCACCGTGCCCCTCCTCTGTCCTGAGCCTCTGGAACCAGCTCTTTCCCTCACTCTGCCTGGCCCGCCACACACCACACCTTCCCAACCCAGACACGATTCCTGACTGTGAGATCCCTCCCCAGCCAACACCGCAGACGCCAGCCCAAAGCCAGACCACACAGGGACTCCCACGGCCTCCCCTGCACCCTAGAGGTTACCCAGAGCCCATCATATGTGAAGTCTTCGCGTGACACTACAGTAACAAGGCCCCAAACAGCAGCAGCCTTGGCACTGACTCACTCACTTGATGAAGTACACGGCTCCTTGGGTGAAATCCATCTCCCAGCCCCTGGGCAAGCCTGTGTGGAAACAAAGTCACAGTGAGAACCCCCCCCCCAGCTGACCACTGTCCCGTCCAGCTTCACAGGGCCTTCAGCCTGGGGCAGAAGAGCCACAAGCATGCCCAGAGCAACCAACGCTCAGTCAACCACTAGAGCACCTGTCTGGGTCCACAGACTGGACCCATCCTTGTTGCTCATAAACAGTGACAGAGAGGGCCGGGGAGAGGGACAAGGCGGGCAGAGAGCACTGAGCGACTCACAGACCAGCCTCACGCAGAAACTCAGCAAATTCCCACCAGCCGCACACAGTCACTCAACAAACTCTGATCGGCCTCACGCAGTCACTCAACCAGCTCATTGCACACCAGCTCTGGGCGGGCCCTGGGGATACAGCATGATTGTAGACCCAGAGCTCTCAAGGCACCTTATGTTACAGAGAAAACCAGCAGGGCGAGGGGAAGGTCCTTGGCCCCAGGTGAAAGGTTGGGCAGAACCGCTGTGGCTCCATCCTGAGGCTCTAAACTCCACTTTGTGCCTCAGGGTCGTGAGTTCACAACCTAGTAAGAAAAACGTGCCAGACCCCAAGAGCATGAACATAAGCGCCCGGACAATCGGGCCACAGAGAACCGGAGGTTGCCAGAAATTGGGGCCAGGGAGGACGTGAGCCAGAGCACCGGGCGAGGCGGACGTGCGTGATGAGAATCTTCACAACCGTTCTGAGGCTTACACCTGACCCTGTGGCTCGATATTTTGAAAACTAGAAGGCCGGAAATCCAGATGGAACTAACTGCCCAACTGGCTTCTTACTCTGGCTTTGGCTTAGAGAAGAGCAGGAAAGCAAAAACTCACCTGCTTATGGAACCCTCCCTGGTGTATAAAATGCAAAAGCCTCCGGGCTCGGGGTTCCAGGTCTCCGAGGCTTGTGAACCCTCAGCCCTTAGCGCTGAGCTCCAAGTCACTCTCTGTGAGTTGTGGCCCTCGGCAGAGCTCCTTTCTGTCCGAATAAATCTCTTTCTTTTCTGCCCTAATAAATCTCTTTATGCCTCTGGCTGACCTCAGAGAATCCCAGGCCCACAGCACTAGCAGGACAGCTGAGGACACAGCTAGCCCTGGAGACACCAGCCTGTCCCCACGGTGACGCATCCCTAATGGACAGCTCCCGGGAAGTGCAGGCTTCCCTCAGACAAGGGCCCAGCAGGAGTGGGGCCAGACTGGGGCTCGGGAGATCATTCCTTTGGGGGTGCAAGACCAGGACTTAGGTATGTAGGAAAATGGGTGCAAAAGTTTTTGATGACCACACCCTGTCTCAGGCCATTTAGGGCTTCTAGAACCTTCCATGGGGGTGGGGGAGAGAGAGAGAGAGAGAGAGACAGAGAGAGAGAGAGAGACAGAGAGAGAGAGAGAGAGAGAGAGAGAGCGCTCAGCAGCTCGCACTGAAAATACAGACACTTCCGTGTGCATCTGAGCCGCTCTGGCCCTCAGGGCAGGTGCTGCAGGGCCCAGGTGAGTGAGCGTAGACCCCAGGCCCACCCTCTCCTGCACTTTATCAACAATTCCTATTTCCATCGCTGCCTCTGCGGCTCAAACTCAGGAGGGTAGTGAGTCCCCAGACCCTTGGCCTCTTCCTCTTCCTCCACCTGCACCATCAGAGGTTTGTCTGCTGACTCACTCCCCTGAGTCACTCAGTACCTCCCTCAGCTTTACTCACTCAGTGCTCAGGACCAAGCACCACAGTATTCAGAAGACTAGAGGGTGTTTGGGGGCAAACCGGGCCCCTGCCTGCAAAGCCCGTGCCCTCTGCAACTCTTGCCCCCATCTAATCTTAGGCCCTGGTGAGCCATATTTATTTATGATGGGGGTGGGGGGGTGTTGCTTTGGGCCACAACTGGCAGCACTCAGGGGCTGCTCCTGGCTCTGTCCTTGGGGGCTGCTCCTATCTTAGCCGGAGCCTCCTCCTGTATTGAATGACTTCTAGCACCTTCCACTTGGACAGCTACCTCAGAGAAAGGCCTCACTCAGCACAGCAACTTCACAAAGGAGGATGTGGGGACCCAGAGAGGTCCGTGAACGAGGGGAAGGTCAGTAGGAAGCGCCCAAGTCAGGGTATGAGTCAGCTCTGTCTCCTCCAGAGCTCACAGTCTCCCCCAGAGCTGCTCTCTAAAGTCAGCTGCTCCCCTGGGGCTCCCGGAGGAAGGTCCCATTCAGAAGGGTCGGGGTTGGCAGGGGGCTCCCGCTGGGGCCAGGCCTGAAGAATCCTGCCACTGTGATGTGCCCGGGAGGGGAGGCCAGCAGGGACGCTGTCCCCTGCCTCTTCCAGCAGCTTCCCTCAGCTCTGCCCTCTCTGCCCCGGCAACACCGAATGCGCTATGTTCCTGGCCAGGCCAAGTGCCCGCAGAGGCAGCTGCCCCACCAGCAGGCTTTGGGGGGCCCTTAACCCCTTCCCGCCAGGGAAAGTGAGTCGGCTGCAGCAGAAACCAAGGAAGTGCTCCCTGACTTTTTATCAGCTGGTGCCCAGTGGTCGAGGTGGACTCCCCGTGAGGGGCTGTGGCAAGCCACCTCAAGGGAGGCCACATCTGGTCCATGGGGCCCGCAGACCTGCCTTCACAGTGGGTGTTCGGGTCTTGCCCCCCAGAGGGGTGTGAGGCCTCCACTCCAGGTCCCTCACTGGAGATGGCAGGGCAGCTGGGGTAAAACATGCGTGAGAGTCTCCTTGGGTGCCAGGAGGGGGAAGCAGCCCATTCGGCTGGCAAGGGGCAAATCCGGGTGATCTCACCTAGCCGTGCTAGAGGGAATAACAGGAGAGGGAACGCAAGCTTCTATAGGGGCGCCCAGGCTCCCCAGGCCCTGGGTGAGAGAAATGAGAAGCTGAGAGGGAGGTGAGAAGAGAGGGGGGGGGGGAGGGGGACGTTCACAGGGCAGGGTGCAGAGGCTTCAAGCACACGGTGTGTAGAGGTGGGTTTGTGGCCCACAGACCAACAGGGCCAATCACACTGGGAGCATGAGACCCAAACTACACAACAACCAAAAAAAATGACGGGGGCATGTCTGGCTGTAGTCAGGGCGTGGTCCTGGCTCTGCACTCAGGGAATTACTCCTGGCCGTGCTCAGGAGACCCTCTGGGATGCCGGAGATGGAACCCAGGTTGGCCACATGCAAGACAAACACCCTCTACTGTACTATCACTCGGGGCCTCTAATTGGCCCCTTATATAAACCCTTATTTGCATACCCAGTCTGATTGGCTCCCCACTTTCTGTCATTTGCATAAGACCCATATGCAATCTCTTTGGTCGGGTGCAATCTTAGGCTTTTTAACTTTGTTGGTCGCACTCAGCAAAGCCCAGGGGTCCCTCCTGGTTCTGCACTCAGGAATGATTCCTTGCCGGACACAGGGGACCATATAGAATGCCAGGTTGGTCACATGCAAGGCAAACGCCTTCCCTGCTGTGCTATCACTCTGGCCCACAACAACCAAACTTATAAAAGAGGCAGGTTGGGGGGCGGGCAATAGTACATGCCTTGCATGTGATCTTCCTGGGTTCAATCCCTGGCTTTCCATATGGGCCCACGATCCATAGGGCACTGCCAGGGATAAGCCCTGAGATGGTCCCCCAAGCCTGTCGGCCCCCACCGGCCAATCAAGGGTCAGCATCTCAGTGTTGGGACTCAACTCACAAAGATTCTGGATTGTTCTGCAGCCACATCGGCCCCTTTTCCATGGTCTGGGGACAGCAGGAAGGGCTGGGGGCTCCCAGCTCTCTCCGAATTGGGGAATTCTCTGACTGAGGTGAGACAGAAGTAAAGCTCTCGGACTTGGGTCTGTCCAACACTAATTGTCAAGCTGGGGGCTCGGTGAGAGGAGGAGCAGGAAGCCCCAGGAAGTCCCAGCATTGGGCTAAGTCCCAATGCACAACAGGCACTAGAAGTGAAGCCAGGCGTGGTCCTGCAGCCCCCAGGCCTCGGCGAGATGGGCAGGCACCTCACCTGGGCCGCAGGTGTGCCCACTCTGGATGGCTGACTCCGCTCCGGGTGCGCCCAGCAGGTCGACTTCTCTTCATCACTGCAGAAGATCAAAAAAGAACATGTCAGACACAAGAGCAAGACACCCACGCCGGAGTCCACACTCCGGCTCTCACTCACACACACCGAGGTTCGAGAGGATCGTTACCCAACTGCAGGGCACGGGAGACACACAGCCCACGGGGACACCTGCAAGAGCCAAGGACACACAGTGCCATGGCCCCGATGCCCAGAGCTGTATGTGGAGAGCTGTATGTGGAGAGCCATCACAGAGAGGGTGCCTGACCCGGATGTGGTTAAGGAGGGATGAAGTCAGGGTTGAGACAGGGGTGGGGAAGCTGTGGGGAAGAGCGGAAACACCAAACAACCAGCATCCGGGGACCGATGTGAGGCCCCCAGTGCACCCGAGCAGCTCACTTCCACCCACGCTGTACTGGCAAGGACGCAAAGCTCTCGGGCAGTAACCAGCTCCCATGTTCTTGGGTCACCCGGCGAGGCTCAGGGGTTACTCCTGGCTCTGCACTCAGGATTTACTCCTGGCAGTGCTTGGGGGACCCTATGCATTGTTGGAGATCGAACCCGGGCAGCCACGCGCAAGGTAAATGCCCTCCGCTGTGCTATGACTCAGGGCCTGCGCTGGTATCTTCACCCTCTTCCCTCTGGGCCTCTGGGGTTATCAGGGCTCCCACAGTCTGAGCCCCTGCTCCCCTCAGTCCCCACTCCAGCCAGCTTCCCAGACCCTCCTAATCCTTCATATCCCGGCCTTACTCTGAAACCACTTTCCGAGAGGTCACGAAAAGGTCCCCCGACCCCAAAGTCCAGAATCTCTTTCCAGGCCTGAGTTACAGGCTTTAGCACTGATGACTATCCCTTCCCTCCTTCTCCTCCTCCTCCTCTCCTCTTCCCTCCTCCCCATCCTTCCTCCTCCTCCGTCTTCTTTTGTTATTGTTGTTGTTGTTTTGGGGGGTCACACACAGGCTCTACGCCTAGCTCTAGACTCAGGGATCACTCCTTGATGGGCTTGGGGACCATGTGGGATGCCGGGATCAAACCCAAGGCGGGTCAATCCGCCCCTACATTCTGTACTATGGCTCGCCCCTCCCTTTCTCTTTAGCCCCCCCTCCTCCTCCCTGTTTTATATTTTTGTTGTTTGCTTTTTCATTGACTCACCATGAGATACACAGTTTAGAAAGCTCATATTTCAGCTTTGGTCATACAGTGTTCCAACACCCGCCCTTCACCAGTGTGCATTTCCCCACCCCAACATCCCCAGGTTCCCTCCTGCCACCCTCCAGACTGCCTCTGTGGAAGCCACTTCTCTCTACTCTCTCTCTCTCTCTCTCTCTCTCTCTCTCTCTCTCTCTCTCTCTCTCCCTCTCTTTAGGACCAGCACCTGCTCTGATCCTGGTGCCGCCTCAGCCCCCCGTGGTCTCCTCCACCAGGCTCCTATCTGTGATCTTTTCTTTGCACCAGGTCCTCTCACCTCGGGGGTCCCGGCTGCAGCATGAGTCCCAGGCGCAGGGGTGAGTCTCCACCCTCCACAGCGTTCGCTGGAACCTCACATTCAGGGCTGCCCAACTGTGCTTGCCCTCCCCTGTCCCCATTCCCATATTCCTGGCCTCTGTCAAATTAAAGCCTAAAGTCTGACATTTAGCTTCAAGGCTTCCCTTCTCCTCCCTTTCCCACCATGCAGGCGATAACGAAACG
>JAJIBD010031410.1:0-20293 GCA_021461705.1 Cryptotis parvus
GTAGGTGGGTGGCCGCGTGATCTTTTGGCATCCTGTAGGATCCATCAGTAACAACTCTAGTTCAGCAGTTATCTCCAAATCGCATTACATGTCCAGCCCATCTGATTTTGGTGCCTTGGCAAGCGAGACAGCGTCCCTGATTCTGGAATAGCGACGGGGTCAGAACTCTAGATTCCTTCTCTCACTTGAGTGAGGCGTGGTATTCAAGCATAGCTCTTTAGATTCCTCTCTAGGAGACACAAATAGCATTCTCATCACTGCTTTCGTAGGGGCCCAGGTCTCTGAGGACTATGCTAATGCAGGGAGAATGGTGGTCGAAATATGCCAAACCTGTAGTTTCTTTGTCCTCTTAGCTATTTCTTTGGTACCTTTGAAGGCATTCCATGCTGCTCTCTTCCTCCTGCACAACTCAGGTTTAGGTCGTTCATCATGTTGACTTCTCGACCTAACCAAGATGACTGCCCTTCGGCGCCCTGATGGGTCTATCACATCTTCAGAAAGGCAATGGAGAAGATTATCCAGGACTTCTACAAATCTCTTTGATAGCCACATCCACCTACCCACATACCAAAGTGCACAGGATGGATATGTCATTCCCAGCGTTCTCCCTTCTGAAATGCGCCATGCCATCTCATGGGTAAAGAAGGGGAACAACACCAGGCCCAGACAAAGTCAGACCCAAACACCTGAAGAATCTGCTGTCAGTACTCATCAACACACTAGCTCGGCTCTTTACACTACCTGTCAGATGCAAGGTACCCTCCCAATGGAAAACCAGAAGGACAGTTCTACTGTTCAAGCATGGAGACATTCAAGACATCAGCAACTATCCCCTTTGCCTGTTGTCCATCATCTATAAGTTGTTTACACGAGTCATCCTGAACAGGATTGGCAGAACACTAGATGAAGGACAACCATGCGAGCAAGCAGTCACTTCTGGAAAGGAATCATCACTATCGACCATATCCACACAGTAACCAAGCTCTTTTAGGTTTGTAGGGAGTACAAGATGCCGCTCTGTCTCATGTTCATTGATTTACAGAAAGCCTTTGATTCTGTGGAGACTGAAGTGGTCATGACAGCCCCTAGTCAAACAAGGTGCCCAAACCAATACAGCAAGAATCTTCATGAACTGTACTCCGGTTCACCACCAGGATCTCACCATTTCTACAAAGAAGTGATCATTGATGTCGAGAGGGTTCGACAGGGTGATACCATTTCACGAAAACTCTTCAGCGCCACCCCCGAGAATATCATGTGACAATTAGAATGGGAAGGGAATGGTAGTGAAGATAGATGGTCAACCACGCCATCTCTACTTCGCTAATGACATCGTTCTAATAACACCAAACGTAGCCAAGAGGTACAAATGCTGGTTGACTTTGACTGAGAATGTGGAAAGATAGGTCTACAGCTGAATCTGAAGAAAACACTGTTCATGAAAAATGAACTAGTTCCTCAGGCCCTATTCACTCTCAATGGAACCAGCATCTCTGAATGCAGCAGTTATTATCATTACTATTATTATTGTTTTTTGACCACATCCAGTGGTGCTCAGGCTTTACTTCTGGTTCTGCACTCAGGGGTTACTCATATAGTACTTAGGGTGACTGTATGTGGTGCCAACAACCCAGTTTACAAATGCAAAGCAATTGTGCTTTATACTCTACTGTTGCTCTCACCTAGAAAAAAAGCCACCTTTAAACAGAGGTCAGTGGAATTCATACTTACCCTTATCAGAACACTTTGGAATTGGTTCTATTCCTCATTACAGTAGGCTATGGTTTCAGTTTTGCCTCACATAAGAAACTCTATAAGCAATAGGGATAATAAACACAGATTATAGCAGGTAAGTGATTCGGCTGGAATTTTACGCAGCTTTAAGAGACTCAGTGTCTACTCTCTTAAGAGCTACATTTAGCATTTAGCTACATTTAGAGTGATGTTAGGACTAAGACTTGTGGGAGAAATTTAAACAAATCTTAAAACTTCTGACCAAAAGAAAAAAAAGAAAAACCCTAGAGTCAAACCAACACCTGACAGTTATTCCACCCAGACAGTTTTCTGTTGCCTTAGACACAGTCTATGTAATTATGTAATAGAAAATTGACTCTACTAATAACCGTAGTTGTACCATCTGACAAGTACACTTACCTTATAGAATAGTCCCTTTTAATGAATACCTAGCAAGAATAGGAATGGGACTAAATACTATAGGTTCCACTTCTGTTTTTGCTGACAAATATCCTTTGTCAATACTCTCTACCAGCTAATCATTTCCATGAAAGGAATCACTATTCTTTTTGTTTGTATCTTGTTTGCTGTCTGGTACAATTATAGAATAACTTTGGTTTGGTACCACTACACATTATGTTATTCATTCTAGCATAAGCTGTAGTTAGGATTGTCAAAATTTATATTGTAACCCCAGTTTCACTCCATTTTAACTTTCCAAAGCCTAATCCTTTGGGGTTAAAATTTTCCTAACTTATTTTGAGACCGAATTTTTTCATTTTGGAACCTAAGAAAAGATTGCCTACAGCTGTTTCTGGTGTGGTGAATTAGATAAAAAGATATTTCCATTGTAAAATGTTTTATAATCTCTTTTAAAGAAATACCATAAAAGCTATCCTACAGATACCCTCCTATCATTTATAATTATATAAAAGACAAACTTACTATTTCCTGATATTTCTAGTTACTGGGTCCAAAATACATCCCTATTCAAGATAACAAAGCATATGAACGATTCAGTAAATTCAAACAATTATCCTATGTCATCAAGGCAAAATTTTCCACATGGTAGAAAAATACTAAGTACAATTTTGGCCAACACTATGTCTCTTTCATTATTATTATTAGTATGAGTATGATTATTATTATTATTATTATTATTATACTATTATTATTATTATTTTGCTTTTGGGTCACATCCAGCAATGTTCAGTGTTAATCCTGACTCTGCGCTCAGGAATTACTGCTGGTGGTGCTCAGGGGATCATATAGGATGCTGTGGATCAAACCTGAGTCCGCCGCGTGCAAGACAAAATGTCCTACCCACGGTGCTATCATCCAGCCCTGTATCATTCATTTTAATTGCTCCAATAATTCTTTGCACTAAATAATGTTTGAGACATGAAATACTAAAACAAAATAACATAAACTTGAAAAATAACTAGACTAACATTTCCAGCATATTAATTTTATTCAAGAAGGTTTAATTAAGCACTATACTATACACTGGGACTGAAAAGGAGGTTTCCTCTCCAAAAAGACCTTAAAATTGTTTTGCATAATTTTATTCAACTCTCTGCTTGGTTCTGTGAACAAAATGTTCCAACAAATTAGGCCGCATTTCTTAACCAGAGGGCTATGTTACCATATAGGATATTTCAAGAGCGCCCATAGTGAGAATTACATAAAAATTTTGGGGGAGATGCACAACACAATCTAGAGGTTTTACAAATAGGATGGAGGTTCAAAAGTACTCAGTTCTAGAAGGGGCCCATGGTCAGAAAAAATATTTGAAAAACACCACATTGGGTACAGAATTCTTTATATGATACATTAAAAATATGATTTTATGCCAGTAATGGTAAATTGTGTGCACATAGAAACTCTCAGGAGTTCCAGTATTTTGAGAATATCAGTATTAAATATCAGTATTAGATATCAAGGCTGCTGCTACTTACTCTCCCTGTGCCCAACCGCTCTCAAGAGCCCAGGAGAGGATCGGGTTTCTAGCCCTGGCCCCTAGCCCCAGCAGAGCCTTGCAACAAGCCAGGCGACCCCACTCCACAGGGGCCTCCATTTTCCACATCCGGACTTCTCTCTCGTCAGAACTCCACCCAGCAGACCAGCCTATCACAGTCTGGCTCATCGAAATCCACCCTGCTGCAGTCTTTTTTTAATCCGGCCCAGGTATGCTGATCCAGAGACAGACATGGGGGCAGAGCTGCTACTTGCTCTCCCTGTGGCCGCTCCCAAGGAGCCCAGGAGAGATGGCGGGTTCTAGCCCTGGCCCGCCAGCCCAGCAGAGCCTTGCAACAAGCCAGGCGACCCCCACTCCATCAGGGCCTCCATTTTCCCACATCGGACTTCTCTCTCGTCAGAACTCCACCCAGCAGACCAGCCTATCACAGTCGGCTCGCGCGGCCTCGGCCGCGTGGTTCATCATTAAATGCTGGACTTAGAGATGACTACAAGAGTATGCTACCTGCCGGCAGAGCCTGGCAAGCTACCGTGTTGTATTTGATATGCCAAATACCAGTAACAATTATAGACCTCATTCCGGAATGGATTGTGGCTCTTTATGTTCCTGGAGCAAGCAGATGCCCTTAGGCTCTACTAGCATGAGACAGGACATATGGAGAGATGTTACTGGGGCCCGCTCGCGACAAATCGATGAACAGCGGGAAGACAGTGATACGAGTGAAATACAGAGTGGAATAAAGGCACCATGGTTGTCATAAAAATAATGGTAGAGTTAGAAGCAGCTGGAGAGATAGGTAATCCCAACCCGCCACTTTCAAACTCTTCTTGTTATCACACACTCTTGTACATGGCACATATGATAGAGGAATTATAATGTAGAGATATAGCCAGGACTAGAGGGTAAGTAAACAGGGACACAATGAAAGACTATTCGCTATCTCCATAAAATTACAATTACTAGCTGTTATCTATCTATCTATCTATCTATCTATCTATCTATCTATCTATCCTATCTATCTATATCTATCTATCTATCTATCTATCTATCTATCTATCTATCTATCTATCTATCTATCTATCTATCTATCTATCTATCATATCTATCTATCCTATCTATCTGTCTGTCTGTCTGTCTGTCTGTCTGTTTGTCTGTCTGTCTGTCCTGTCTGTCTGTCTGTCTGTCTGTCTGTCTGTCTGTCTGTCCACCAATATCTATCTATATATCCCTGCTCTGTCTATCTAACTGTCTGTCGGTCTTTCTGTCTTTTGTGCTCTGTCTGTCTATCTATCATCTGTCTCTCTTTATCTATCTATGAATTTATTTATTTGTATTTTTGTGTCAACACCTAAGCAATGCTCAGGGATTATTCCTGGCTCTGCTCTAAGAAACTACTCTTGGCAGTGCTTTTGGGACCATACGAGGATATCAAGGGATGAAACCCAGGTCAATAATAGAGTAACTATGCTCTATGCTAGTGTTACAGCCTCTGTGCCTTTATAAATTAATATCTAATATTGTGAAGGCATGACTCCACTTCAAAAAAACATCTCAATGTCATTTAGCTGATCTAAATACCTCCCTACTCTCAAAACCCTGAAGCCTGCCATCATTTCCTTCCATTTTGGGTTTAATGCTAGGAAAACAAATGAAAGAATTCTTGATTGTCCAGGCTAGAATTTCAGATGTTTTGTAATTAGTGCAAATTATTACAGATGTTACCTAATAGCTCATTTAATATTAGAAGAAGCCAAGAAAATCAAGAGTCATGGGTTTATTCCACTTCATTAACAAGAGATGTCAAAATAAGAATGGAACTTTAGAATAAAACATCATAAATACTGCTTGAAATAAGAAACTCCTTCCTACACAAAAAAGGGCCTCGCCTTGTACCCAGAACCCAGGACAGTCCTCTATCTTGTTCAGAAGGATCAAAGGAAACCGCCCTGATCCCTTTTCTCCATTTTCAGACAAATTAACCACCATGTAAATTAGTCACTCTGGATCTAGGCCGTCACTGTCAGATAAAAAATCATATTAGTAAGGCCTAGCACAAAATATACAGAATCCTAGGCAATTGACACAAACTAGAAAATTCTTTAAATGTCCAAATCCATTTTTTGAGAAGAAAACACTCTCTGTTGGAATGCTGACCCTTATTCCCTCCAAGGGGACCATTTCTCTGGCGCTTTTCAGTTCTGGAAATGATCACGAACCATTCACCAGCTTAACACAACCTGTTTGTGCAAATTCATGCCTATGATTGAACAGGTTAAGTATAGTGTATGTGTTGTCAGTCCTGGACCATCCAAGATGATTAGGAATTAAGAAATAAGCACGTCTCAGTTTTGGATAAGATGTTCATCATTGTGTCAATAGACTGAATTTGGCAGAAAATACTCATTGACTGAATCATTGTATGCTGTATCACTGTCTTCCCGTTGTTTCGTTAATTTGCTTGAGTGGGCACCAGTAACATCTCCATAAAGTCCTGTTGCAAGCAAGTGTAGCCAAAAGGGCATCTGCTTGCTCAAGGTGCTCAGGAAGAGCCTCAAATCATAGAATTCCTAATTGTTACTAGTTTTTGGCATATCAAATAAAACATGGGTAGTTTGCCGGGCTCTGTCATGTAGGTGGTATACTCTCAGTAGAAGACTCTCATCTCAAACATTTACTGATGAAACTTAAAGGGGAAAGATTGGGTTTTCTCTTGGGTGGAAGTAACTATGAGTCTAGGTAAATGAATGAAAGGAGCATTCTGAGCAGCCTGATTCCATCATAAGAAAGAAAGGTTGTGATGGATTAGTGTGATAAAGTCAACAACAGAGAGGACAGAAGCTTTAACAATCCACTAAACCAAGATATAGAAAAAGAACAAGGAAACATACCAGAGCAAACTGTGAAAGCTGTAACGCCTTCTCTGGTCATAAATGATTGAGCCAAAAAGACTTAAAAGGCTGTTGTAGTGCAACAATTCCTCGAACTGTTAAATGATCCCAAACATGAAATAAATCCCTGTCTGGGATTACACTTTGAGTAACATAAACTCCCCACCTAATCTAGTGGTGAATTATAAATTTATTTTATCAGGATATGATCTAGGCCACATATGGTTTAGTAATTTCTACTAGGATTTGGCAAAGAATATGTGAAAACAGTCTAAGAAATGCTTATAACATTTTTGACCTTGGAGTCAGTTGTGAATATATGTGATGGAATTTGAGGTGTATTGGAGATGCATAAAGGATGCCTTATAAAATGAACCTCCCCATCTGTGCGTATTCTGAAAGTTTAGAGCTAACCTAACCGATACAAAGCAAAATGAGTGTTGGTGCTTTGACCCTCTAATAAAAAATCTAATTTGTCATTAAACAGCAATAGACTTTAAACATATTCCATAGTTCTCTAAATTATAATTTGGAATATTCTGAGAATCATTACTATTTAATTCGGTTATTATAAAGTTTATGCAAGAGAATATGTCTCCCACTGATCATTAATAGCTTTGAAATTCATATAGTTATTACTTTTACAAATGAATTGCTTTGATATGATGCCACTATACTTTACTAAGCCACTAATTAGGAAGAGTTGATAGAGAACAATGATTGGGTTAAATTATCATAACAAAGGAAGGAGGCAGCATCCCCAGGAGTGAGTCTATAAGTGTCCAAGGAGGATATTTGTTTTGCTGATTCTGCATTAAATGACATTTTCTCAACCTAGGGAGGCCTCCCCATTCTCTATGAAGATTTTCTTCTGTCAGAAAATAATAGTGTGCACAGATTGTGAAGCCAATGTCTGTGACTCATAAGCTGACATTCCTCTAACTAATGTTTCCTGGCCAAGGTGGTCACTATGTTGATTTAAAGTCTTCTGAGCTGTGGTTCATGTGAATCCTTTAAAAATAGCTGAGTGGAACCCTCTGGGCCAAACATTTCCTTCAATTTCAGTGTTTATAAACCTAATAAAAATACCTATCAATTTGGTTGTCTAAGACAATTAGACCTCATCTTAAACTTTTAAAATAATTGTTAATACGAAAGATAAATAAAGCGTTCATATGTGTTCATTGTACTAATCACAGGAAAAGCCTGTTCTGCTCTTTGTTCCTTTCAGAATATAAAATCTATCAAGTCTTCTTCTGTGGTGAGACTGGGATAGGATCACTTCAAATGCACCTCAGCAGTGGAGCAGCTTTAAGCTTGTAAAAATTTGAAAGTGTGTTTTCCAGTGTCCAAATCATGGTTGATAAGACTACTGAAACGGTGTCAGTAGGCTTCCATAGTTTCTTGTGTGTCTGAGACATTAACTTGGATGTTCTTAGGAATCTTCTAGTAAAAATTACAAACAGAATAGAGTCAGTGTCATGAAACAATGCTTTTCAGCTTGTCTTATACCAGAATAAAAATAATATAATGAAATAATATATATCTCATGCATGGACTTTACTCAAAGAATTTTTATATTATTTTCAGGGTTAAAGTTCTGTTTTTAATTTTTTTATTATACCGTAGAAACATACAATTCTGAGTGTTCGTAATTGGTTCTTGAATATTACAGTATAGCAGCACCATCCCTCCACCAGTGCCCCATTTCCACCACAAATGTACCCCACCCCTCCCGCCCACCCCCATGCTGCCTAGTAGCAGGTACCCCCATTTGCTCTCTTTCTCTCTCTGTCTCTCTCTGTCTCTGCATCTCTCTCCTCTTATTTTACATATCCAGGCTGGTAGCACTCCACTTGAAAAAAACAGCCAACCTTGCATCAAAAATCGAGGAGGAGAAAAAAAAAATAAGACAAGAAGCTTCCGAAAAAAAATTCGAATGACCAAAGGCATATAAAAAAAGTGTTCTTCATCTTTAATCAGGGAGATGCAAATTAAATTCTGTTTTAATCCATCATACTTAAAGAGAAATCTTATCACAGTGATTTAATATAAGTTATATAGTCTTCTGTTTACCAAAATAATCTATAATCGTATAACCTTTGAAAGAAAATATTTTTTTGGCTATTTGGAGTCCTGCGCCTGGTGATGCTCAGGGTTACTCCTGACTTTCTTTAACTCAGGAACTACTCCTGGCGGTGCTCGAGAACATATGAAATGCTGGGGATCAAACCGGTCTAGATTGCATACGAGATGAAATAATTCTCGCTGTGCTATCGCTCGGCCCTGGAGAAAATATTTTGAACAGCTATTAATGAGATTGGAAGGGCACATTATTAAATGATATCCAAGATAAGCCTTATCTTTCTGAAGATTTAGGAGATAAATAATGTTTATAAATATAGGAATACTATATGAAAAATAATTAACACTCTCAATAGATTTAAAATAGAATATTGAAATTGAGAAAATATAAAATAGAAACATTAGTAAAATAGAATATAAAACAGAAAAGAGCATAAAATAAAATAGAAAGATCTGATTTGTTATAATGTAAAGTTTTTTGGCATACCCAGAAGATCTCAGGGTTATTCCTGGCTCTGCGCTTGGAAGTCTCTCCTGATGGACTCACAGATCATATGGGATGCCAAGTTAGTCTGCGTCAACCGTGTAAAGGCAAGCCACGCTCACCGACATTACTAACACTTTAGCCCCCAAAGTAAGATTATTTTAGTAAGACTAATTTATAATAATTTTGGTTCCTAATTTTATTTTCATATGTGCACATTTATTATGCACTGTAATTGATATGAAATATAAACTAAGACGAACGTCTAATTTTTAAAATGTTTTTATTTTATAATTTATTTATAATATGACCATGAAGTATTTTTATAAGCATGACTATGATTGATTAGAGACAATAGTAAGAAATGATCATGTAGATTTATCATTTATTTTATAAATTTTCATTATCGATTATAGGCATGCCAAATAATAACTAAGTATCATTTTATAGTGTGATTTTGAACTCATGTTTGTTTGAATTCAGATATGATATTTTCTGCATGGCGATCTTATGACTATTCATTTAAGTGGTTTAGGTTGTTCAAATTATTTTTGAAGGAAAGTAAAACTGTTAGATGTTTGACCTTAATATCCCATTTTAATTATACCTATTAAATAGGATTAAATGCAGGTAAGCACTACATTTAATAAAAACAAATCTTTTAATAATAAAAATAAACCCAATGTCTCTATACTAATTGCTGCTGGAAATTAAAATCCTCTAATAGCCACAAATGAGGTATTTACCTGTGAATAACAGGGCAGACATTTCCCATGATCTTCAGGGAATAAGTGCTGAATTAGTTAACTTCATTTTTTTAGTAGCACTAGTTTCCTTTATGGTGATAAAGCTTAGTTTTTCCGATTTATTTTAAAAAGGGTTCCTTATTTTGGGTTTTGAATTAGAACTACAACCACCTCTTTTAACTATAATTATTGCCTTGAATAGTTTTCCAGTGATGTCTTTACAACAATAAATTCAGAATATTGATTAATCCTTATGGAATTCATTAAGCTGTTTTCTCCTGCATGTGCTCCTAGGATCTGCAAATCCTTTGACTAATCTCTTCATTAGACTTGCCTATAAATATGAAACTTGGGTCTTGTAAAGGTCTGATTATTCTTGAAGGTAATTGCCACTTAACCTGGGAAATAAAATTACTTTTTTTGCAGAGTGACCTGGACCTCTTTCATCTTACACACACACCCCCTGCCAAGGATTGGCTTGTTCTGATTTTTGAGAAATAAATTGACTGAAGAGTTTTCTCTCTCACACTGGTCAGCGAAGGCAGCGGGGTCTCCTTCAACAACACTCCACATTATAGATATTCTCTGAATGCCTAGGATGGTCTCGAAGAGCAATAAGGCCAGCTGGGAACTCTTTAGACTGATGCCCAGGGCCTGAGCCGCTCTCAAGGAGCTTTGTGCATTTGGTACAGAAATGACAGAATTAGAACCAGGCTTCTTATAAATCACTCTGACACAAAGTTGAAAAAATCACGTATCTATATTTGCCAAACAAGAAATGACACGTTTACCTTTATATGTACTGGTCTGAGAATCTGTAATTCATTTGAAAAAAAACATGGGAGAGACTATTGTTAGCATTTAGGAAGGAAGTTTCAGTAATATTGAGGTTGTTGCCCCTTATTTTGATCCTCATTGTTTTCAGGCAGGTGTTTGGCTCCCTTCTTGCCGGGCAGGTCTGGCGTTTTTGTCTTATTTTTTACTAAGAAACACATTTTAACATCTGCAAGTCATTTTGTAACCAAGCGCGATCACCATCAGGTTTTCATGTATCTTCTGCCATTCTTTAACCCATGACCAAATACATTGATTTACCATGACAAACTTCCCCAAGTTTCTCCTTTGGCAGTGACTTACGTTTACCAGCGAAAATGTATTCTTACTGTTCCAAGTTTGGGAGAGAGAGGGAGGTTCTTCGTTTTGCTGTCATATATCATACATTAATGTTTATCCACTCAAGGTACAGATAATAGTACGGCAGTTCGAGGAGGCTGCCTTTCATGCAGCAGACAGGATTCCATTACAGCATACCTTATAGTCCCAGACACTGCCAGAATAATTACTGAGTGCAGAGCCAGGAACAACCCCTGAGCACCTCTGGGTGTGGACACCCCAATAGTAAAATTAAATTAAAATTTAAAAGTTGGTACCCAAAGAACTATTTTGCCAAGGATAGACAGTATCAATGGGTGTAATCAGAGAAATAATTTTTTCCTTGTCTTCAGCTTAAGGTTTGATTCTCACTTATATTTTTAGACTATTCTAAACATATAGATTTAGTTTTCATCTAATAAAATTTTTCAAGTGTTTGTTTAACTTAATTTTATGGTTTAGGCTAAATTAACTCAATCAGTCAGGTAAAATATTATTAACACAGTGCTGTTTCAAGGCGGACCATGAAGAAAAGCAAACAGGAAAAATGCTGCCACAAGATAGAATGACTTCCTGTTGGGTATTTTGCCTCATACAAACTGTATTCAGATATGGTATTTCAATGTAAAAATGGAGTAGGTCACAGAGAAAGAAAAGAAATAGCAAATAGGATTCAGAGATGGATAAGGTGACATGTAAATAATTGTGGTCAAAGCCAATGCAGTAAGAAATGGACCTATATGGCGAAGACTTTGTAAATTCAAATAAGAGTTGAAAGGGTGCGAAATAATTTAGGACCTTAAGTGAGGGGGTAGTAAACATAGAAAGAGGCATAATTAAAAGATTAAATGAGGGTACCCGCCAATCATTGTATAATGGACAGGAGAATAAGAAATATTTCCCAAATTATTAGTGTGAGCAATAAGATGATTCTGTGGTAGAAAAGGAAGGCAAGGCATCAAATATGAGGATAAGAAATAGCCATTTCAAGATTAAATGCAGGATCAGAGAGATATTACAACAGAGGGTCAATTATTTTCCTTACATCCCCCAACCAGAGTTTGATCCCTAGTACCTCATATGGTCAAAACAGCCATCCAGGTGTATCCCACAAACAAAGAAAAATTAAAGCTAGTGGTGTCAGAAAAGACTGGAGGAGGTAGGAATCTGATGGTGGACATAAGTATTTTCTCAGGTGAAGCTTTAAGCCAGACTTGTAAATTTTTAGTTACTTCAATTTCTGTGACTTCACTGCAATCTCTAATGCCTCAAAGGTTTAGGTTTGTTTAATACTTTCAGCCATTTCTTGGAGGGACGTCTAAATTATCCCACTATGTTTAACTTTTTACATCTGCTTTAGAATTTATGCCAAATATGAAATAAAGAGAAAGAATGATGTGAAAGAGGTAAAACACATTACTAGAAAATAAACATGGTTAGACTCCCCACAATTAGTAAAATATCTTAATATTTACCTATACTATAAATAAATTTTTCCTACTTGAAAGATTAATATCTCAAGCATTTTTAACCGTTTTATTTGAAAATAAATACAGAATCACACAATGATATTGACTTTAGGAGTTTCTTGGATGGTTGTAAATGTGCCTTATATCACTTACGTTGTTCATTGATTTGCTCAGTGGGCATCAGTAACATCTTCTTTGCAGTACCTGTTGCATACTTAGTGTAAGCCCAAGGGCATCTGCTCACTCCAGGAATAGAATAATCCATTCCTTTGGGACGTGGGAATAGGGCTATAATTATCAGTTTTTTGGCGTATCAAGTATGACATGGGTAGCTTGCCAGGCTCTGCGCTGTGGATGGTATACTCAGTAGTAGGCTCTCAGTCAATACATAATGTATACTTATATAATGTGACCTAAAGCTTAACTGGGTCTCTGTAAGAATTGGTAGTGAAATTATTATTTTAATTGCTTAAAGGCAGAATTGAAAATATGAATGTTCTTTAAGCCCACAATTTTATTAGTTAAATCACAAATCTTACAAATATCTTTTCTGTTTTCTCAATTTTTCTCCTCACATTTCTTTCTCAAAATCTATAAAATAGCATAATTATATAATATATTATATTAATACAATATATGAAATGCATAATTATATTAAATATATTAAACATGTTTAAACCCAAACTGCTACCCGTAAACAGGACAAAAAAGTGCAAATTACTTGAAACACTTTTGCCTAGAAATCATTGGATTTTTTAAATAAATATTTTTAATTCAATAATGCCAATTTTTTTCTTTGAGAAAAATATAGCATTTCAGACACATCTTTCTACAGTATTGTAAGTTGAAATTATTTCTTAGTGTTATAATGTTATCAAAGAAGAAGGAGGACAATGCTATCCATTTTGACAGATAAAAAGTGCTTCCACTTTTATTTCTTTTGTGTTCCTAGAAACAACCTATATCAGTTGAGATTAGAACACTATCTCAATGGTGTGGAAAAACTCATTTAAGGCACTAAGATGTCTAATGATTTCATCTGTTACCAAAATAAGTGGATACTAAGTAGGATATGATCATTAAGAGCTCTGGAATTGTCCATTTATTACTTCTGTGTAACTCTAAAGAGGAGAAGATTGAGGGAGGAATCCATTTGTAGTCTCCACCTAAGCTTGATATAACAAAATACATTTCCTACAAATAAGATATTTTATGGAATTAAATGGTATACTCAGAATTAGTCTGACCATCAATGTCTTCTCACTAGTTTGCTAATGTCTGATAGTTTACAATGAAAGATAGTAGATAGTTTAATTTCAAGGGTGTGAAAATTTCTGCAACCAAACCAGTCTTGAGTCACCTCTCTGTGATTTTGTCAAAGGTCATTAAGCCAATTTTATTTTACGAGAGCCAGGATATGCTTATCTTTGTAATTCTGGAACCTAAACTAAAGCCAAGCTTGTGATACTCAGGCTCATCAGAGGTAAAAGTGATATTCTAATACTTTTGCCTATGGTAGTTGATTAAATGATGAATCATGATCAGCCAGCCATGGGTAGTTGATTCAGTAACAAGATAATTGCCTACTCCTGGGAAGAAACTGGGAAAAATGGGTGAAAAGAGATCAAAAGGCAAATGGAAGAAAAGTGTTGTAAAATTTCAACTTTAAGTAATCAACAGGTGGTTCTGAAGCAGGTGTTGAAGAAGCAATTTTAATATTCCCTTCAGGAAGGGTATGGAGTAGGTATGATGGACCAGCCCAAGGGTAGGGAAAACCAGATGCTTTGGAACTCTTTGTACCAAGTCTTATATTCCAACCTCGCAAGGACCAGTGATCTTTTATGTTCTTACAGCACTTCCACTTGTACTTTTATTTTTTTCAGTGCTTATGACGCAAAGCGTTCAACAGGAAGAGAAAGTCCCATGTCAAGACTCTTCATGGAGTCTAAGACCATCATTGAGTCTGAGACATGCTTGGTTAGTGCTGGTTCCTGGAGTGTCAACAAATGTTGCCAAAGACAGAGAACTATATAAAAGAAAGAGTCTCTCAAGTTCAGAAATAATTAAGAAAGAATTCACCTGGGAAAATGATTTTTTGAACTTTGGAATAGTATAAGTTAGGGATTAGTATATCGTGCCGTAGGAGGAAGCTCACTTAGAGCATCATTGTGTATTATAGGTGATATAGATGCCTGTTAGTCTTCCATGCACATTAGCTATTTAAAACATATTTTCATTTTAGATAATATAAATTTTGAAGATGCTATAGAGGAATCCAGGAGTATACCACCTTACGGCAAGCCTGTGACTGCTGGAGTAATAAGTATTTGATATGCCAAATACCAGTAACATTTATATTAGGTCATTCCTATGACCTAATATAATAGTTTGAGGCTCTTTATGTTCCTGGAGCAAGCGGATGCCTTTGGGTTCTACTAGCATGAGACAGGACATATGGAGAATATTACTGGTGTCAGCTCTAGCAAATGGAGGATTAACGGGAAGATAGTGATAGAGGAATCAATAACAGAGGATAGCTTGGAAGATAAACAGGTTACTGCGTGACCTAAAGCTCAAAATTGACACTTAATTTAAGCCAGAAAACAAAAAATCCATTGTACCATGAGAAAAACAAAAACACCTCAACCGGCTGTATAGAGTTCCTTTACCTGACTGCTTTTGTTGTGCTGCATTCTGTAATTTTATAATTTTGTCAGATCTTTTGTTCTAAATTACTGATGTAATACTGCTAAAATCCTTATAATTTGCTGAGAGACAGAGAAACATATTATTCATGATTCTATGGGATCACACCTCAATTTATGCCATAAAAAATCAGATTGAGGACAGGTAGACGAAAGATCAGGCATGTCATTATAGGAGACTTGGGGCTTTAGGCCAGCCTGAGGCTGGGAGGAAAGGGCAAGAAGATTGATAATTATATACTTACACAGTAAACCTCAAAAAAAATCAAGGGCGTTGAAGCTTACAGAAGTTCCTGATTGGTGAACACTGATGTGCTAGAGAGAGAGAGACAGAGAGAGACAGAGAGACAGAGAGACAGAGTCAGATAGATGAGAGAGAGAGAGAGAGAGAGAAATAGAGCTTTGTGTTGAGACCTTCTCAAGATCTTTCCCTGTAGAGTTCTCTGCTTGGCTGATCCTGATCTGTAGTCGCTGTAATAAAACTATAATCACACTTTAAAAAAAACCTGTGTGTTGTTTAAGTGAATAATCCAAATCTGGAGAGTTCACAGGAATTTGCAGCCAGTTGAAAAAGTGAAGAGGAAGCCTCCCCAGAAATGTGATTAGTATCACAGTAAGGATAGTTATTTTTATAAAGTGAAGTCAAATACAATTTCAATAACTTTTAGAAATTGATAACAGAGAGGCTGAGCTGACATTAGAGAGAGGGTACAGCATTTTACCTTGCATGCAGATGACCTGGGTTTACGTCCTGGCATCTCATATTGTCCTGAGCAGTGCCAGGAGTAATTCCTGAGTACAGAGCCAGAGAATAAGTTTGGAACATTGTATGACTGAAAACAATCATGGTTTTCTTTGTAACTGTGCATCTCAAATGATTCAATTAAAAAGAAAATCATTTTAATTAATTTATTTTTGAAAAATTAGAAAAAATGTTCATGTTTGGTTTCAACCATACAATGTTCCAACACCATCCCTCGCCCAGTGCCCACTTAGCACCACCAATGTCCCCGATACCCTCTAGCCTGCGTCCATAGCGGAGTTCTCCATCTCAAAAAAGAAAATTATTAATTTACACAATAAACTTAGTATCTGACAAAATTGGTAACAGTTTATAAAAATCCTGGCTTTGTAGATAAAGTAGTTTAGAATACATATGCTGAATGACTAATTAAAATATAATCCATCAATGAAATTTTCACTTGATCACTTGATCACTTGAAATCCGTTATTCATCGATTTGCTCGAGCGGGCGCCAGTAACATTTCCATTGGACCCTATCACGTGCCAATGTAGCCCAATGGCATCTGGTTGATTCAGAATATGAAGAGCCTCAAACCGTTCCTTCCAGGGTCTTGACAAGGAAGTCTGACCATCTTGTAGGTGGGCGGCCACGTGATCTTTTGACATCCCGTGGGATCCAGTCGGTAACGGCTCTAGTCCAGCGGTTCGTCTCCAAATCGCATTACATGTCCAGCCCATCTGATTTTTCGATGCCTTGGCAAACGAGACAGCGTCCCTGATTCTGGAATAGCGACGGAGGTCAGAACTCGGATTCCTTCTCTCACTTGAGTGAGGCGTGATATTCCAAGCATAGCTCTTTCGATTCCTCTCTGGGAGACCCGAATAGCATTCTCATCCTGCTTTCGTAGGGCCCAGGTCTCTGAGGCGTATGTTAATGCAGGGAGAACGGTGGAGTCAAAGAGATGTGCCCGGAGCCGGAGGTTCTTTTGTCCTTTTAGCTATTTCTTCGATGCCTTTGAAGGCATTCCATGCCGCTCTCTTCCTCCTGCGCAGCTCAGGTTTTAGGTCGTTCATCATGTTGACTTCTCGACCTAGGTACACATAACTGCTGCATTCAGAGATGTTTGTTCCATTGAGAGTGAATGGGGCCTCTGGAACTAGTTCATTTTCATAAACATAGTTTTCTTTAGATTCAGCTGTAGACCTATCTTTCCACATTCTCGGTCGAAGTCAGCCAGCATTTGTGCCGCTTGGCTAATGTTTGGTGTTATTAGAACGATGTCATCAGCGAAGCGGAGGTGGTGTAGTTGCCGACCATCTATCTTCACTCCCATTCCTTCCCATTCTAATTGTCGCATGATGTTCTCGAGGGTGGCGCTGAAGAGTTTTGGTGAAATGGTATCACCCTGTCGAACCCCTCTTTTGACATCAATGATCACTTCTTTGTAGAATGGTGAGATCCTGGTGGTGAATCCGTAATACAGCTCACGAAGGATCTTGATGTATTGGGTTTGAACACCCTGTTTGGCTAGGGCTTCGATGACTGCTTCAGTCTCCACAGAATCAAAGGCTTTCTGTAAATCAATGAGCCGTGAGACAGAGCGGCATCTTGTACTCCCTACAAACCTCAATGAGCTTGGTTACTGTGTGGATATGGTCGATTGTGCTGAATCCTTTCCGGAAGCCAGCTTGCTCGCATGGTTGTCCTTCATCTAGTGTTCTGCCAATCCTGTTCAGGATGACTCGTGTAAACAGCTTGTAGATGACGGACAACAGGCAGATGGGGCGATAGTTGCCGATGTCGTGAATGTCTCCCTTCTTGAACAGTAGAACTGTCCTGCTGGTTTTCCATTGGGAGGGCACCTTGCATTCGGACAGGTAGCGTGTGAAGAGCCGAGCTAGTGTATTGATGAGTACCGACGGCAGATTCTTCAGGTGTTCGGGTCTGACTTTGTCTGGGCCTGGTGCTGTTCCCTTCTTTTACCGACGAGATGGCATGTCGGATTTCAGAAGGGAGAGCGTTGGGAATGACATATCCATCCTGTGGAATTTGGTATGTGGGCAGGTGGACGTGGCTATCAAAGAGATTTGAGTAGAAGTCATGGATAATCTTCTCCATTGCCTTTCTGGAAGATGTGATAGATCCATCAGGGGCGTCGGAGGGCAGTCATCTTGGTCTTATAGTTGGCGAAGGACAGGCGGGCGTTGCGAATGCTTTTCCCGGCTTCTGCTGCATCTTCCAGTATTTCTGCTCTTCTCTCTTTGAGGTCTTCCTTTTATCGCTTCTCTGCACCGCTTTGCAAGCTTGGACGTTAGCATTTGGTCTCCTGAGGCTCGCGCCTTGCCACGTTGGCGAATGAGCTCAGAGTTTCTGAAGACAGGCGTCCTTTTGTGTCTTTCTCTCTCTCGGCATTCTTTCGCACAATCATGGAGGTGCTGAACCAGTCGGTTGTATTCTTCATCGATGTCGTCAATGATGGTATCTTCCCATGTTGCTGCAATGGTGCCAAAGAGTTCCCAGTTGGTGGTCGTTCTGGGAGTTCTCTTCTTAAACTTTGCAGCCTTTTCTCCCTGTTGCTGGAGAAGTAGAATTTTGCACGAAGGGAGACGGTGGTCGATCCTGTTTGGAATTTGGGGGTGACAGCAGCATCGGTCAGACAAAACCGTCGATTGAAGATGATGTGGTCAATTTCATTGTGGAACTGTCCACCAGGGGATTCCCATGTCCAACGTTTACTTCAGCCTTCTGGAACTGTGAGTTCCCATGAATGAGTGTTGTGGACATGATGAACTCAGATAGTCTCTCACCCTGTTCAGTTCCATTCTAGGCCTTGGGTCCCAATGTGGAGTTCTTCAGCCGATCTTCTCGGTCCTATCTTGGCATTAAAATCACCGACTATGATCTTGTAGAAGGTGTGATCTTTTTATAGAACTCCCCCAGTTCCATGTAAATTTCTCAATTTCATCTCCTTGTATGTGGATGTTGTGCGTAGTACACGAAGATAGAAATTGCTGGCAGTGGGCCACATCTCTTCAAGTGTAATCATCCTATCCGGTTTGTTTATACATTCAAATGAATCAATGTTGCTAGCCATGTTCATGTTGACAAGGACACCAACACCACACCGACACTCTTTCACCATGTTCCCAGAACAATTCTTCTCTGGTGTACAAATACAGCGTGATGCGACTGACGCCTCCTAGTCTCAGTCAGACCAATGATGTCGTACTTGATCTTTTGCTCTTGCACCATCAGGTCCTCAATATATAGCTTCTGATGCCAAGCGAGCGATGCATTGAAAGTACAGACAGTCATTTAGTCAGCTTCTCCGTTTTGGCAGCCTAGGATGGCCGTGAAATTTTTCAGGCACTGCTTTTTTGCCTTTCTTACTGTTGCCGTATTAGGGCTATTTGAGTCCAGGAAAATAAACATTTTTGTTACTGGTTTTGGCATATCGGACACACATCGGACAGCTTGCCAGGCTCTGCCGTGCAGGCCACCTCACTCTTTTTTTAATTCTATATTTTACAATTACAAGATATACAATTAAAAAGAAGTTCATATTTGAGTTTTGGTCAAATAGTGTTCTCCATGTCCATCCATTTATAGTAATTATAACTTCATTTTCCTAACAACCCCAGTACTCCATTGTGTAGATGTACCAAAGCTTTTTTATCCAGTCATCGTGTTTTGCTGGGCACTCAGTAGTTTGCTTCCAGATTCTAGCTATATGAATAATGCTGCTATAGACATAAAAGTAGGGGATGGTGTTTCCGCTGCATATATTTGGTTTCCAAGTAGATTCAGGAGTGGTATGGCTGAAAATGGGAGTTCAATTTCTAGTCTTTGGAGGAATGTCCATATTGTTTTTCCAAAAAGACTGTATCATACTTTCATCCAACACATGGATGAGTGTCCCCTTTTCTCCACATCCACGCCAGCACTTGTTGTTCTTGCTCACATCTGTGCGCAGTCTCTATGGTTAAAGTGGTATCTCATTATTTGTTTTGATTTGCACCTCTCTGATGATTAGTGATGATGAGCATTTTTCATATGCTTTTGGCCATCTAAATTTCTTCCTTGCTGATTTCTGTTTCTAATTTCTTCTCCCATTTTTGATGAGGTTGTTTATTTTCTTCTTGTAAATTCTACCAATGCCTGATATATCCTGGATATTAACCCCTTATCCCAGATGGGTATTGGGGTGAATATTCTTTCATTAGTAACGGACTGCTTTTTATATCTTAGTCACTGTTTCATTTGAGTTCAGAAGCTTAGTTTCATATGGTCCCATATGTTTATCTTTT
>JAJIBD010031411.1:0-45247 GCA_021461705.1 Cryptotis parvus
ACCAAGATGACTGCCCTCCGACGCCCTGATGGGTCTATCACATCTTCCAGAAAGGCAATGGAGAAGATTATCCAGGACTTCTACTCAAATCTCTTTGATAGCCACATCCACCTGCCCACATACCAAATTCCACAGGATGGATATGTCATTCCCAACGTTCTCCCTTCTGAAATCCGACATGCCATCTCATGGGTAAAGAAGGGAACAGCACCAGGCCCAGACAAAGTCAGACCCGAACACCTGAAGAATCTGCTGTCAGTACTCATCAACACACTAGCTCGGCTCTTTACACTACCTGTCCGAATGCAAGGTACCCTCCCAATGGAAAACCAGAAGGACAGTTCTACTGTTCAAGAATGGAGACATTCAAGACATCAGCAACTATCACCCTATCTGCCTGTTGTCCATCCTCTATAAGTTGTTTACACGAGTCATCCTGAACAGGATTGGCAGAACACTAGATGAAGGACAACCATGCGAGCAAGCAGTCTTCTGGAAAGGAATCATCACTATCGACCATATCCACACAGTAACCAAGCTCTTTTAGGTTTGTAGGGAGTACAAGATGCCGCTCTGTCTCATGTTCATTGATTTACAGAAAGCCTTTGATTCTGTGGAGACTGAAGTGGTCATCGAAGCCCTAGTCAAACAAGGTGCTCAAACCCAATACAGCAAGATCCTTCATGAACTGTGATTACGGATTCAACACCAGGATCTCACCATTCTACAAAGAAGTGATCATTGATGTCAAAAGAGGGGTTCGACAGGGTGATACCATTTCACGAAAACTCTTCAGCGCCACCCTCGAGAATATCATGTGACAATTAGAATGGGGAAGGAATGGTAGTGAAGATAGATGGTCAGCAACTACACCACCTCTGCTTCGCTAATGACATCGTTTCTAATAACACCAAACATTAGCCAAGAGGTACAAATGCTGGTTGACTTTGACTGAGAATGTGGAAAGATAGGTCTACAGCTGAATCTGAAGAAAACACTGTTCATGAAAAATGAACTAGTTCCTGAGGCCCTATTCACTCTCAATGGAACAAACATCTCTGAATGCAGCAGTTATTATCATTACTATTATTATTGCTTTTTGACCACATCCAGTGGTGCTCAGGCTTTACTTCTGGTTCTGCACTCAGGGGTTACTCATATGGTACTTAGGTGACTGTATGTGGTGCCAGAAATCCAACCCAGTTTGCAAATGCAAGGCAATTGTGCTTTATACTATACTGTTGCTCTCACCTAGAAAAAGCCACCTTTAACCCAAAGAGGTCAGTGGGATTCATACTTACCCTTATCAGAACACTTTGGAATTGGTTCTATTCCTCATTACAGTAGGCTATGGATTCAGTTTTGCCTCACATAAGAAACTCTATAGCAATAGGGATATGCACACAGATTATAGCAGGTAAGTGATGCAGCTGGAATTTTACACCAGCTTTAAGAGACTCAGTGTCTACTCTCTTAAGAGCTACATTTAGCATTTAGCTACATTTAGAGTGATGTTAGGACTAAGACTTGTGGGAGAAATTTGAACAAATATAAAACCTTCTGACCAAAAAAAGAAAAAGAAAAACCCCTAGAGTCAAACCAACACCTGAAAGTTATTCCACCCAGGCAATTTTCTGTTGCATTAGACACAAGTCTATGTGATTATGTAATAGAAAATTGACTCTGCAAAATAACCGTAATTGTACCATCTGACAAGTAAACTACATTATAGAATAGCGAATTCCTTTTAAATGAATACCTTGTAAAGGAATAGAGGAATGGGACTAGATACATATAGGTTCCACTTCTGTTTTTGCTGACAAATATCCTTTGTCAATATTCTCCTACCAGCTATTCATTTCCATGAAAGGAATCACTATTCTTTTTGTTTGTATCTTGTTTGCTGTCTGGTACAATTATAGAGTAACTTTGGTTGGGTACCACACTACACATTATGTTATTCATTCTAGCATAAGCTGCAGTTAGGATTGTAAGAAATTTATATTGTAACCCAAGTTTCACTCCATTTTAACTTTCCAAAGCCTAATCCTTTGGGGGTTAAAATTTTCCTTTGCTTATTTTGAGACCAAATTTTTTTCATTTTGGAACCTAAGAAAAAGATTGCCTACAGCTGTTTCTGAATTATTGGTGAATTAGATAAAAAAGGCTATTTCCATTGTAAAATGTTTTATAATCTCTTTTAAAGAAATACCATAAAAGCTATCCTACAGATACCCTCCTATCATTTATAATTATATAAAAGACAAACTTACTATTTCCTGATATTTCTAGTTACTGGGTCAAAATACATCCCTATTCAAGATAACAAAGCATATGAATGATTCAGTAAATTCAAACAATTATCCTATGTCATAAAGGCAAAATTTTTTCACATATTGAAAAATACTAAGTACCAATTTTTGGCCAAGCACTATGTCTCTTTCATTATTATTATTATTATTATTATTATTATTATTATTATTATTATTATTATTACTATTATTATTATTATTTGCTTTTTGGGTCACATCCAGCAATGTTCAGTGTTAATCCTGACTCTGCACTCAGGAATTACTGCTGGTGGTGCTCAGGGGATCATATGGGATGCTGTGGATCAAACCTGGGTCGGCCGCATGCAAGACAAATGTCCTACCCACGGTGCTATCGCTCCAGCCCCTGTATCATTCATTTTAATTGCTCCAATAATTCTTTGCACTAAATAATGTTTTAGACATGAAATACTAAAACAAAATAGCATAAACTGGAAAATAACTAGATAAACTAACATTTCCAGCATATTAATTTTATTCAAAGAAGGTTTAATTAAGCACTTACTATATACCACTGGGACTGAAAAAGGAGGTTTCCTCTCTGAAAAGACCTTAAAATTGTTTTGTATAATTTTATTCAACTCTCTGCTTGGTTCTGTGAACAAAATGTTTCAGCAAATTAGGCAGCATTTCTTAACCAGGGGCTATGTTGCTATATAGGATATTTCAAGAGGGGCCATAGTGAAATTTACATAAAAATTTTTGGGGGAGATGCACAACACAATCTAGAGGTTTTACAAATAGGATGGAGGTTCAAGAAGTAACTAAGTTCAGAAGGGGCCCATGGTCAGAAAAAAATATTTGAAAAACACCACATTGGGTACAGAATTCTTTATATGATACATTAAAAATATGATTTTATGGAAGTAATGGTAATTATTGTGCACATAAAACTCAGGTTCCAGTATTTTGAAATATCAGTATTAGATATCAGTATTAGATATCAGAGCTGCTACTTGCTCTCCCTGTGCCCAGCCGCTCACAAGGAGCCCAGGAGAGATGCGGGTTCTAGCCCTGGCCCACCAGCCGAAGCAGAGCCTTGCAACAAGCCAGACGACCCTCCACTCCATGAGGGCCTCCATTTTCCACATCCGGACTTCTCTCTTGTCAGAACTCCACCCAGCAGACCAGCCTATCACAGTCTGGCTCATTGAAATCCACCCTGCTGCAATCTTTTTTAATCCGCCCAGGTATGCTGATCCAGAGACAGACATGGGGCAGAGCTGCTACTTGCTCTCCCTGTGCCCAGCCGCCCCACAAGGAGCCCAGGAGAGATGGCGGGTTCTAGCCCTGGCCCACCAGCAGAGCAGAGCCTTGCAACAAGCCAGACGACCCCCCACTCCATGAGGGCCTCCATTTTCCACATCCGACTTCTCTCTTGTCAGAACTCCACCCAGCAGACCAGCCTATCACAGTCTGGCTCGCGCGGCCTCTTGCGGACGCCGCGGTTCATCATTAAATGCTGGAATTAGAGATGACTGCAAGATTATGCTACCTGCACGGCAGAGCCTGGCAAGCTACCCGTGTTGTATTTGATATGCCAAATACCAGTAACAATTATAGACCTCATTCCAGATTGGATTGTAGCTCTTTATTTTCCTGGAGCAAGCAGATGCCCTTTGGGCTCTACTAGCATGAGACAGGACATATGGAGATGTTACTGGGGCCTGCTCGAGCAAATCGATGAACAACGGGAAGACAGTGATACAGTGATACAGTGAATAAAGCTGTGGTTGTCATAAAAATCATGGTAGAGTTAGAAGCAACTGGAGAGATAGATAATCTGATTTTGCCACTTTCAAACTCTTCTTGTTATCACACACTCTTGTACATGGCACATATGATAGAGGAATTATAATGTAGAATGTAGGACTAGAGGGTAAAGTAAAGCAGGGACACAATGAAAGACTATTCGCTATCTCCATAAAATTACAATTACTAGCTATATTATCTATCTATCTATCTATCTATCTATCTATCTATCTATCTATCTATCTATCTATCTATCTATCTATCTATCTATCTATCTATCTATCTATCTATCTATCTATCTATCTATCTATCTATCTATCTATCTATCTATCTATCTATCTATCTGTCTGTCTGTCTGTCTGTCTGTCTGTTTGTCTGTCTGTCTGTCTGTCTGTCTGTCTGTCTGTCTGTCTGTCTGTCTGTCTGTCTGTCTATCTATCTATCTGTCTATCTGTCTATCTAACTGTCTGTCGGTCTTTCTGTCTTTTTGTCTTTCTGTCTGTCTATCTATCTATCATCTGTCTCTCTTTATCTATCTATGAATTTATTTATTTATTTTTGTGTCAACACCTAGCAATGCTCAGGGATTATTCCTGGCTCTGCTCTCAGAAACTACTCTTGGCAGTGCTTTTGGGACCATACAGGATATCAGGGATGAAACCCAGGTCAGCCATGTACAAGGTAACTGCCCTATGCTCTATGCTAGTGTTCCAGCCTCTATTACTTGCTTTATAAATTAATATCTAATATTGTGAAAGGCATGACTCCACTTCAAAAAAAACATCTCAATGTCATTTAGCTGATCTAAATACCTCCTACCCAAACCCTGAAGCCTGCCATCATTTCCTTCCATTTTGGGTTTAATGCAGGAAAACAAATGAAAAGAATTAGATTCTTGATTGTCCAGGCTAGAATTTCAGATGTTTTGTAATTAGTGCAAATTATTACAGATGTTACCTAATAGCTCATTTTAATATTGAAGAAGCCAAGAAAATCAAGAGTCATGGGTTTATTCACTTCATTAACAAGAGATGTCAAAATAAGAATGGAACTTTAGAATAAAACATCACTTATGAAATACCTTGAAATAAGAAACTCCTTCCTACAAAAAAGGGCCTCGCCTTGTACCCAGAACCCAGGACAGTCCTCTATCTTGTTCAGAAGGATCAAAGGAAACCAACCTGATCACTTTTCTCCTTTTTCAGACAAAATTAACCACCATGTAAATTAAAGTCACTCTGGATCTGGAAAACCGTCACTGTCAGATAAAAATCATATTAGTAAGGCCTAGCACAAAATATACAGAATCTAGGCAATTGACACAAACTAGAAAATTCTTTAAATGTCCAAATCCATTTTTTAGAAGAAAACACTCTCTGTTGGAGATAACGACCCTTATTCCTCCAAGGGGACCATTTCTTTCTGAGGCACTTTTCAGTTCTGGAAATGATCACGAACCATTCACCAGCTTAACAACCTGTTTGTGCAAATTCATGCCTATGATTGGTTGAGGTTAAGTATAGTGTATGTGTTGTCAGATATGGACCATCCAAGATGATTAGGAGTAAGAAATAAGAACGTCTCAGTTTAGGATAAGATGTTCATCATTGTGTCACTGGAGCTGAGAATTTAGCAGAAAATACTCATTGACTGAATCATTGTATCACTGTATCACTGTCTTCCCGTTGTTCATCAATTTGCTTGAGTGGGCACCAGTAACATCTCCATAAGTCCTGTTGCAAGCAAGTGTAGCCCAAGGGCATCTGCTTGCTCCAGGGACAGGAAGAGCCTCAAATCATGAGGTCCACAATTGTTACTAGTTTTTGGCATATCAAATAAAACATGGGTAGTTTGCCAGGCTCTGTCATGTAGGTGGTATACTCTCAGTAGAAGACTCTCATCTCAAACATTTACTGATGAAACTTAAAGGGGAAAGATTGGGTTTTCTCTTGGGTGGAGCTCTGAGTAACTATGGAGTCTAGGTAAATGAATGAAAAGGAGCATTCTGAGCCAGCACAGTGCATCATAAGAAAAGGTTGTGATGGATTAGTGTGATAAAGTCAACAACAGAGAGGACAGAAGCTTTAACAATCCACTAAACCCAAGATATAGAAAAAGGAGCAAAGTTTCTCCTAGAGCAAACTGTAGAGAAAAGCTGTAAACGCCTTCTCTGGTCATAGATGATCCAGGCCAAAAGACTTAAAGGCTGTTGTAGTGCAACAATTCTCGAACTGTTAAAATGATCCCAAACATGAAATAAATCCCCTGTCTGGGGGCCACTTGAGTAACATAAACTCCCACCCTAATCTAGTGGTGATTTATAAAGTTGTTTTTATCCAAGGATATGATCTAGGCCACATATGGTTTAGTAGACTCTACTAGGATTTGGCAAAGAATATGAAAACAGTCTAAGAAATGCTTATAACATTTTTGACCTTGGAGTCAGTTGTGAGAATATATGTGATGGAATTTGAGGTGTATTGGAGATGCATAAAAGGATACCTTATAAAATGAACCTCCCCATGCAATACGTATTCTGAAAGTTTAGAGCTAACCTACCCGATAAAGCAAAATGAGTGTTGAATTTGGCAATGACCCTCTAATAAAAAAATCCTAATTTGTCATTAAACAGCAATAGACTTTAAACATATTCCATAGTTCTCTAAACCATAATTTGGAATATTTACGAATCATTCCTATTTAATTCGGTTATTATAAAGTTTATGCAAGAGAATATGTGCCCACTGATCATTAATAGCTTTGAAATTCATATAGTTATTACTTTTACAAATGAATTGCTTTGAAATATAGTACCACTATCACCTACAGAAGCCACTATTGAAGGATTGATAGAGAACAATGATTGGGTTAAGAATTATCACTAGTCACAAGGAAGAGGAGGCAGCATCCCCAGGAGTGGAGTCTATAAGTGTCCAAGGAGGATATTTGTTTGCTGATTCTGCATTCCAATGACATTTTTCTCCAACCCTGCGGGAGATATCCCCCATTCTCTATGAAGATTTTCTTCTGTCAAATAATAAGGTATTGCACAGATTGCTTGAGAAGCCACTGTCTGTGACTCATAAGCTGACATTCCTCTGCTTAATGTTCCTGGCAAAGGTGGTCACTATGTTAGTTAAAGTCTTCTGAGCTGTGGTTCATGTGAATCCTTTAAAAATAAGTGGAACCTCTGGGCCAAACATTCCACTTCAATTTCAGTGTTTATAAACCTAATAAAAAATACCTATCAATTTCAGTTTGTCTAAGACAATTAGACCTCACATAAACTTTTAAAATAATTGTTAATACAAAGGGATAAATAAAACGCTCATATGTGTTCATTGTACTAATCACAGGAAAAGCCTGTTCTGCTCTTTGTTCCTTTCAAATATAAAATCTTATCAAGTCTTCTTCTGTGGTGAGACTGGGATAGGATCACTTCAAATGCCTCAGCAGTGGAGCAGCTTTAAGCATGCAAAAATTTGAAAGTGTGTTTTCCAGTGTCCAAATCATGGTTGATAGAACTCCTGAAAACGGTGTCAGTAGGCTTCCATAGTTTCTTGTGATACAGACATTAACTTGGATGTTCTTTAAGGAATCTTCTAGTAAAAAAAATTGGAAACAGAATAGAGTCAGTGTCATGAAACAATGCTTTTGCTTCCATGTCTTATACCAGAATAAAAATAATATAATGAAATAAATATATATCTCATGCATGGACTTTACTCAAAGAATTTTTATATTATTTTCAGGAGTTAAAGTTCTGTTTTTTTTTAATTTTTTTATTATACCACCGTGAAACATACAATTACAAAGGTGTTCATAATTGGTTCTTGGTAATACAGTATACCAGCACCCATCCCTCTCCACCAGTGCCCCATTTCCACCACCAATGTACCCCCACCCCTCCCGCCCACCCCCATGCTGCCTTAATAGCAGGTACCCCAGTTTCCTCTCTTTCTCTCTCTGTCTCTCTCTGTCTCTGCATCTCTCTCCCTCTTATTTTACATATCAGGCACTGGTAGCACTCCACAAGAAAAAAACAGCCAACCCCATCAAAAAATGGGGAGAAGAAATGAACAGAAGCTTCCAAAAAAGAAGAAATTCGAATGACCAAAAGGCATATGAAAAAGTGTTCTTCATCTTTAATCATCAGGGAGATGCAAATTAAAATTCTGTTTTAATCATCATACTTAAAGAGAAATCTTATCACAGTGATTTAATATAAGTTATATAGTCTTCTGTTTTGCAAAATAATCTATAATAGTATAACCTTTGAAAGAAAATATTTTTTTGGCTATTTGGGTCACACCTGGTGATGCTCAGGGGTTACTCCTGGCTCTTTGCTCAGGAACTACTCCTGGCGGTGCTCGGGGAACATATGAAATGCTGGGGATCAAACCCGGGTCGATTGCATGCAAGACAAATAAATTCCCTACCCGCTGTGCTATCGCTCCGGCCCTGAAAGAAAATATTTTGAACAGCTATTAATGAGATTGGAAGAACTGTGGCTAAATGATATCCAAGATAAGCCTTATCTTTTCTGAATTTAGGGGAAGTAAATGATATTTACAAAATCCTATAGGAATACTATATGAAAAATAATTCACCTCTCAATAGATTTAAAATAGAATATTGAAATTGAAAAATATAAAATAGAAACATTAGTAAAATAGAATATAAAAACAGAAAAGAACAGAAAATAAAATAGAAAGATCTGATTTGTTATAATGTAAGTTTTTTTGGCATACCCAGAAGATCTCAGGGGTTATTCCTGGCTCTGCACTTGGAAGTCTCTCCTGATGGACTCACAGATCATATGGGATGCCAGGGATTGAATCTGCATCAGCCGTAAAAGGCAAGCACACTACCCACTTTACTAACACTTTAGCCCCCAAAGTAAGATTATTTTAGTAAGACTAATTTATAATAATTTTAGTTCCTGATTTTATTTTCATATGTGCACATTTATTATGCACTGTAATTGATATGAGAATATAGCTAAGATTATGAACGTCTAATTTTAAAATGTTTTTTTATTTTTATAATTTGTTTATAATATGACCTGAAAAGTATTTTACTAAGCATGACTATGATTGATTGAGACAATAGTGAAATGATCATGTAGATTTATCATTTTATTTTATAAATTTTCATTATCTGATTATAGGCATGCCAAGAATAACTAAGTATCATTTTATAGTGTGATTTTGAACTCATGTTTGTTTGAATTCAGATATGATATTTTCTGCATGGCGATTCTTAAACAGCTATTCATTTAAGTGGTTTTCGTTGTTCAAATTATTTTTGAGGAAAGTAAAACTGTTAGATGTTTGACCTTAATATCCCATTTTAATTATACCTATTAAATAGGATTAAATGCAGGTAAGCACACATTTAATAAAAACAAATCTTTTTAATAATAAAATAAACCCAATGTCCAAAATGTCTCTATACCAATTGCTACTGGAAATTAAAATCCTCCTAGCCACAAATGAGGTATTTACCTGTGAATAACAGGACGACATTTCCCATGATCTTCAGGGAATAAGTGCTGGAGTAGTTAACACCATTTTTTTTTAGTAGCACTAGTTTCCTTTACTGGTAGATAGCTTAGTTTTTTCCGATTTATTTTTAAAGGGTTCCTTATTTTTTGGGTTTTGAATTAGAACTACAACCACCTCTTTTTAACTATAGTGTACCTTGAATAGTTTTCCAGTGATGTCTTTACAACAATAAATTCAGAATATTGATTAATCCTTATGGAATTACGTAAGCTGTTTTCTCTCCTGCATGTGCTCCTAGGATCTGCAAATCCTTTGACTAATCTCTTCATTAGACTTGCCTATAAATATGAAACTTGGGTCTTGTAAGGTCTGATTATTCTTGAAGGTAATTGGGCATTTGCCACTTAACCTGGGAAATAAAATTGCTTTTTGCAGAGGTGACCTGGACCTCTTTCATCTTACACACACACCCCCACCATAGGGATTGGCTTGTTCTGATTTTTGAGAAATAAATTGACTGAAGAGTTTTCTCTCTCTCACACTGGTCAGCGAGGCAGCGGGGTCTCCTTCAACAACACTCCACACATTATGAATATTCTCCTGAATCTTTAGGATGGTCTCGAAGAGCAATAAGGCAGCTGAGACTCTTTGGAGCCTGATGCCAGGGGCCCGCGAGGCCGCTCTCAAAGAGCTTTGTGCATTTGGTACAGAAATGACAGAATTAGAACCAGGCTTCTTATAAATCACTCTGACACAAAAGTTGAAAAAAAATCACGTATCATGTTTGCCAAGCAAGAAATGACACGTTTACCTTTTATATGTACTGAGTCTGGGAATCTGTAATTCACGTGAAAAAAAAAAACATGGGAGAGACTATTGTTAGCATTTAGGAAGGAAGTTTCAGTAATATTGAGGTTGTTGCCGCTTATTTTGATCCTCATTGTTTTCAGGCAGGTGTTTGGCTCCTTCTTGCCAGGCAGTCTGGCGTTTTGTCTTATTTTTTTTACTGGGAAACACATTTTAACATCTGTAAGTCATTTGTAACCAAGCGATCACCATCAGGTTTTCATGTATCTTCTGCCATTCTTTAACCCATGACAAATACATTGATTTACCATGACAAACTTCCAAAAAGTTTCTCCCTTTGGCAGTGACTTACACGTTTTACCAACAAAATGTATTCTTACTGTTCAAAGTTTGGGGAGAGAGAGGGAGGTTCTTCGTTTTGCTGTCATATATAATACCATTAATGTTGTCACTCAAGGCTGGAGTAATAGTACAGCAGTTAGGAGACTGCCTTTCATGCAGCAGACAGGATTCCATTCCCGGCATCCCATATGGTCCCCGGAGCACTGCCAGGAATAATTCCTGAGTGCAGAGCCAGGAGCAACCCCTGAGCACCTCTGGGTGTGGACACCCCAATAAAGTAAAATTAAATTAAAATTTAAAAAGTTGGTACCCAAAGAACTATTTTGCCAAGGATAGACAGTATCAATGGGTGTAATCAGAGAAATAATTTTTTCCTTGTCTTCAGCTTAAGGTTTGATTCTCACTTATATTTTAGACTATTCTAAACATACAAGATTTAGTTTTCATCCTAATAAAATTTTTTTCAAGTGTTTGTTTAACTAATTTTATGGTTTTAGGCTAAGAATTAACTCAATCAGTCAGGTAAAATGTTATTAACACAGTGCTGTTTCAAAGCGGACCATGAGGAAAAGCAAACAGGAAAAATGCTGCCACAAGATAGAATGACTTCCTGTTGGGTATTTTGCCTCATACAAACTGTATTCAGATATGGTATTTCAATGTAAAAATGGAGTAGGTCACAGAGAAGAAAAAGAAATAGCAAATAGGATTCAGAGATGGATAAGGTGACATGTAAATAATTATAGTCAAAGCCAATAAAGTGAAAATGGACCTGCAAACGAGAAGACTTTGAAGATTCAAATAAGAGTTGAAAGGGTCTTGAAATGATGGGACCTTAAGAGGTGAGGGGGGTAGTAAACATAGAGAGAACCCTTAAGCCAAAAGATTAAACGGGGTCAAAAGCAATCATTGTATAATGGACAGGAGAATGAGAAATATTTCCCAAATTATTAGTGTGAGCAATAAGATGATTCTGTGGTAGAAGAGGAAGGCAAGGCATCCAAATGAGGATAAGAAATAGCCATTTCAAGATTAAATGCAGGATCCAGAGAGATATTACAGAGGGTCAGGTATTTTCCTTGCATCCCCCAACCAGAGTTTGATCCCTAGTACCTCATATGGTCCCCTACAACCATCCAGGTGTGTCCCACAAACCAAGAAAAAAAATTAAGCTAGTGGTGTCAGAAAAGACTGGAGGAGGCAGGAATCTGATGGTGGACATGAGTATTTCTCAGGTGAAGCTTTAAGCCAGACTTGTAAATTCTTAGTTACTTCAATTTCTGCACTTCACTGCAATCTCTAGTAGAGTCTCAAAGAGTTTAGGTTTTGTTTAATACTTTCTTCATTTCTTGGAGGACGTCTAAATTATCCCACTATGTTTAACTTTTTACATCTGCTTTTTAAATTTATCTTAAATATGAAATAAAAGAGAAAGAGAGAATAGTGAGAAAGGAGTAAAACACATTATGAAAAATAAACATATTTAGACCCACAATTAGTAAAATATCTTAATATTTACCTATACTATAAATAAATTTTTCCTGTGCTGAAAGATTAATATCTCAAGCATTTTTTAACCGTTTTAACTGAAAATAAATACAGAGTCACACAATGATATTGACTTTAGAGGTTTTTCTTGGATGGTTGTAAATGTGCCTTATATCACTTGTCTTCCCGTTGTTCATTGATTTGCTCGAGTGGGCATCAGTAACATCTTCATACGTCCCTGTTGCATGCCAGTGTAGCCCAAGGGCATCTGCTCACTCCAGGAATATTAAGAGCCTCATCCATTCCTTCAGGACATGGGAATGAGGCCTATAATTGTTATCAGTTTTGGCATATCAAGTATGACATGGGTAGCTTGCCAGGCTCTGCCTTGTGGATGGTATACACTCAGTAGTAGGCTCTCAATTCATGCATAAATGTACCTTATAATGTGACCTAAACTTAACTGGGTCTCTGTAAGAATTGGTAATTAGAAATTATTATTTTTAATTGCTTAAAGAGCAGAATTGAAAAATGTAAGATGTTCTTTAAACCCCAATTTTATTAGTTAAATCACAAATCTTACAAATATCTTTTTCTGTTTTTCTCAATTTTTCTCCTCACATTTCTTTCTCAAAATCTATAAAATATATATAATTATATAATATATTATATTAATACAATATATGAAATGCATAATTATATTAAATATATTAAACATATATGTTTAAACCAAACTGCTACCCCCGTAAACAGGACAAAAAAAGTGTAAAATTACATGAAACACTTTTGCCTAGAAATCATTGGATTTTTAAATAAATATTTTTAATTCAATAATGCCAATTTTTTTCTGAGAGAAAAATATAGCATTTCAGACACATCTTTCTACAGTATTGTGAAGTTGAAATTATTTCTTAGTGTTATAATAGTATCAAAAGAAGAAGGAGGACAATGCTATCCATTTTGACAGATAAAGGTGCTACTTTTATTTCTTTTGTGTTCCTAGAAGCAACCTATATCAGTTGGTCAGAACTATCTCAATGGTGTGGAAAACTCATTCAAAGGCACTAAGATGTCTAATGATTTCATCTGTTACCAAAAAAATAAGTGGATACTCGTAGGATATGATCTATAAGGGCTCTGGAATTGTCACATTTATTACTTCTGTGTAACTCCTAAAAGAGAGGAAGATTGAGGAGGAATCCATTTGTAGTCTCCACCTAAACTTGATATAGCAAATACATTTTCCTACAAATAAGATATTTTATGGAATTAAATGGTATACTCAGAATTAGTCTGACCATCAATGTCTTCTCACTAGTTTGCTAATGTCTCTGATAGTTACAATGAAAGATAGTAGATAGTTTAATTTCAGGGTGTGAAAATTTCTGCAACCAAACCAGTCTTGAGTCACCATCTATTGATTTCATCAAAAGGTCATTAAACCAATTTTATTTTACAAGAGCCAGGATATGCTTATCTTTGTAATTCTGAATAAACTAAAAAGCCAAGCTTGTGATACTCAGGCTCATCAGAGGTAAAAGTGATATTCTAATACTTTGCCTATGGTAGTTGATTAAATGATGAATCATGATCAATAGCCATGGGTAGTTGATTCAGTAACAAGATAGTGCCTACTCCTGGGAAGAAACTGGGAAAAATGGGTAGAAAGAGATCAAAAAGGCAAATGGAAGAGAAAAGTGTTATTAAAATTTCAACTTTAAGTAATCAACAGGTGGTTCTGAAACAGGTGTTGAAGAAACAATTTTAATATTCCCTTCCAGGAAAGGGTATGGGTAGGGTATGATGGACCAGCCCAAGGGTAGGGAAAACCAGATGCTTTGGAATTTCTTTTGTACCAAGTCTTCTCATTTCCAACCTCATAAGGACCAGTGATCTTTTATGTTCTTACAGCACTTCATATTACTTTTTTTTTTCAGTGCTTATGACATAGAAGCGTTCAGCAGGAGAAGGTCCATGGACTCTTCATAGTCTAAGCCCATCATTGAGTCTGAGACATACTTAGTTGAGTGCTGGTTCCTGGAGTGTCAACAAATGTTTACTAAAGACAGAGAACTATATAAAAAAGAAGAAGTCTCTCAAGTTCAGAAATAATTAAGAAAAGAGAAATTCACCTGGGAAAATGATTTTGAACTTTGGAATAGTATAGAAGTTAGGGGTGTATCGTGCCGTAGGAGGAGGCTCACAGAGCATCATTGTGTATTATAGGTGATATAGATGCCTGTTAGTCTTCCATGCACAGTAGCTATTTAAAACATATTTTCATTTAGATAATATAAATTTTAAAGATGCTATAGAGGGAATCCAGGAGTATGCCACCCCCACGGCAAGCCTGGCAAGCTGCTCGTGTCGTATTTGATATGCCAAATACCAGTAACATTTATATTAGGTCATTCCTATGACCTAATATAATAGTTTGAGGCTCTTTATGTTCCTGGAGCAAGCGGATGCCTTTGGGTTCTACTAGCATGAGACAGGACATATGGAGATATTACTGGTGCCCGCTCTAGCAAATAGATGATTAACGGGAAGATAGTGATAGAGGGAATCAATAACAGAGGATAGCTTGGAAGATAAACAGGTTACTGCATTGACCTAAAAGCTCAAAAATTGACACTTGCTTTAAGCCAGAAAACAAAAAAATCCATTGGCCTGCATGAGAAAAACAAGAAGAAAAACACCTCAACCAACCGGCTGTATAGAGTTCCTTTACCTGACTGCTTTTGTTGACACTGCATTCTGTAATTTTATAATTTGTCAGATCTTTGTTCTAAATTCCTGATGTAATACTGCTAAAATCCTTATAATTGCTGAGGAGACAGAAACATATTATTCATGATTCTATGGGATCACACCTCAATTTATGCCATAAAAAATCAGATTGAGGACAGGTGAACCGAAAGATCAGGCATGTCATTATAGGAGACTTGGGGCTTTGAGCCAGCCTGAGGGCTAGGGAGGGAAAGGGCAAGAGATTGATATTAATTATACTTACACAGTAAAACCTCAAAAAAAATCAAGGACGTTGAAGCTTACAGAAGTTCCTGATTGGTGAACACACTGATGTGCTAAGAGAGAGAGACAGAGAGAGACAGAGAGACAGAGAGACAGAGTCAGATAGATGAGAGAGAGAGAGAGAGAGAGAGAGAGAGAGAGAGAGAGAGAGAGAGAAATAGAGCTTTGTGTTGAGACCTTCTCAGATCTTTCCCTGTGGGATTCTCTGCTTGGCTGATCCTGATCTGTATCCTTTGTAATAAAACTATAATCACACTTTAAAAAAAACCTGTGTGTTGTTTAAGTGAATAATCAAATCTGAGGGAGTTCACAGGAATTTGCAGCCAGTTGAAAAAAGTGAAGGAAGCCTGGGGGAAATATTTGTGATTAGTATCTGAAGTAAGGATAGTTATTTTTATAAAGTGAAGTCAAATACAATTTCAATGACACTTAGAAATTGATAACAGAGGGCTGAGGCGACATTAGAGAGGGTACAGCATTTGCCTTGCATGCAGATGACCTGGGTTCGATCCCTGGCATCTCATATTGTCCCCGAGCAGTGCCAGGAGTAATTCCTGAGCGCAGAGCCAGGAATAACAGTTTGGAACATTGTATGACTGAAAACAATCATGAACAACTTTGTAACTGTGCATCTCAAAATGATTCAATTAAAAAAGAAAATCATTTTTAATTAATTTATTTTTTGAAAATTAGAAAAAATGTTCATGTTTGGTTTCAGCCATACAGTGTTCCAGCACCCATCCCTCCACCAGTGCCCACTTAGCACCACCAATGTCCCCGATACCCTCCCCTCCCTAGCCTGCGTCCATGGCAGGTTCTCCATCTCAAAAAAAGAAAATTATTAATTTACACAATAAACTTAGTATCTGACAAAAAATTGGTAACAGTTTATAAAGAAATCACAGCTTTGTAGATAAAGTAGTTTAGATACATATGTGAATATTAATTAAAATATAATCCATCAATGAAATTTTCACTGATCACTTGATCACTTGACATCCCATTATTCGTCAATTTGCTCGAGCAGGCACCAGTAATATTTCCACTTGACCCTACAACGTGCCAGTGTAGCCCAATGGCATCTGGTTGCTTCAGGATTGCAAAGAGCCTCAAACTGTTTGTTCAGGGTCTTGACAAAGAAGTCTGACCATCTTGTAGGTGGGCGGCCACGTGATCCAGTGGGATATAGTCGGTAACGGCTCTAGTTCAGTAGTTGTCTTCAAATCACATTAGATGTCCAGCCCATCTGATTTTCGATGCCTTGGCAAATGAGACAGTGTCCCTGACTCTGGAACAGCGATAGAGGTCAGAGCTCTGGATTCCTTCTTTCACTTGAGTGAGGCGTGATATTCCAAGCATAGCTCTTTTGATTCCTCTTTGGGAGACCTGAATAGCATTCTCATCCTGCTTTCGTAGGGCCCAGGAGTCTGAGGCGTATTTTAATGCAGGGATAATGGTAGAGTTGAAGAGATGTGCCCGGAGCAGGAGGTTCTTTGTCTTTTTCGCTATTTCTTCGATGCTTTGAAGGCATTCCATGCTGCTCTCTCCCTCCTGTGCAACCTCAGGTTTTAGGTCATTCATCATGTTGACTTCTCGACCTAGGTACACATAACTGCTGCACTCAGAGATGTTTGTTCCATTGCAAGTGAATGGGGCCTCTGGACCTACTTCCTTTTTCATGAACATAGTTTTCTGAGATTCAGCTGTAGATCTAACTTTCCACATTCTCAGTCAAAGTCAGCCAGCATTTGTGCCGCTTGGCTAATGTTTGGTGTTATTAGAACAATGTCATCAGCGAAGCGGAGGTGGTGTAGTTGCCGACCATCTATCTTCACCCCGATTCCTTCCCATTCTAATTGTCGCATGATGTTCCCGAGGGTGGCACTGAAGAGTTTTGGTGAAATGGTATCACCCTGCTGAACCCCTCTTTTGAAATTGATGATCACTTCTTTGTAGAATGGTGAGTTCCTGGTGGTGAATCTGTAATACAGCTCACGAAGGATCTTGATGTTTTTGGTTTGAACACCCTGTTTGGCTAGGGCTTCGATGACCGCTTCAGTCTCCACAGAATCAAAGGCTTTCTTTAAATCAATGAAAGTGAGACAGAGTGGCATCTTGAACTCCCTACAAACTTCAATGAGTTTGGTTGCCGCGTGTGGATATGGTCGATTGTGCTGAATCCTTTTCGGAAGCCAGCTTGCTCGCATGGTTGCCCTTCATCTAATGTTCTGCCAATCCTGTTCAGGATGACTTGAGTGAACAGCTTGTAGATGACAGACAACAGGCCGATGGGGGTGATAGTTGCCAATGTTGTGGATATCTCCCTTCATGAACAGTAGAACTGCCCTGCTGGTTTTCCAATGGGAGGGCACCTTGCATTCGGACAGGTAGTGTGTGAAGAGCCAAGCCAGTGTATTGATGAGTACCGACGGCAGATTCTTCAGGTGTTCGGGTCTGACTTTGTCTGGGCCTGGTACTATTCCCTTCTTTACCAACGAGATGGCATGTCAGATTTCAGAAGGGAGAATGTTGGGAATGACATATCCATTCTGTGGAATTTGGTATGTGGGCAGGTGGATGTGGCTATCAAAGAGATTTGAGTAGAAGTCTCCATTGCCTTTCTGGAAGATGTGATAGATCCATCAGGACGTTGGAGGGCAGTCATCTTGGTCTTATAGTTGGTGAAGGACAGGCGGGCGTTGCAAATGCTTTTCACTGCTTCTGCTTCATCTTCCAGTATTTCTGCTCTTCTCTCTTTGAGATCTTCCTTTATCGCTTCTCTGCCCTGCTTTGCAAGCTTGGATGTTAGCATTTTGTCGCCTGAGGCTCATGCCTTGCCACCTTGGGGAATGAGCTTGAGAGTTTTTGAAGACAGGCGTCCTTTTTTTGTTTTTTTTCTCTCTTGGCATTATTCGCACAATCATGGAGGTGCTGAACCATTCGGTTGTATTTTTCATGGAAGTCATCAATGATGGTAACTTCCCATGTTGCTGCAGTGGTGCCAAAGAGTTCCCAGTTGGTGGTCTTTCTGGGAGTTCTCTTCTTAAACTTTGCAACCTTTTCTCCCTGTTGTGTGAAGTAGAACTTTGAACACAGGAGACGGTGGTCCAATCCTGTTTGGAATTTGGGGAGGACAGCAACATCAGTCAGGCAAAACCTTTGATTGAAGATGATGTGGTCAATTTCATTGTGGACCTGTCCACCAGGGGATTCCCATGTCCAATGTTTCTCTTCAGTCTTCTGGAACTGTGAGTTCTCATGAATGGTCTTGGTGGACATGATGAACTCAGTCTCTCACCCTGTTCATTCCATTCTAGGCCATGGGTCCTGAAGTGGAGGTCTTCGGCCAATCTTCTCGGTCCTATCTTGGAACTCAAAATCACTGACTATGATCTTGTTGAAGGTGTGATCTTTTTTATAGTACTCCCTCCAGTTTCATGTAGAATTTCTCAGTTTCATCTTCCTTGTGTGTGGATGTTGGTGCATAGACAACGAAGATAGAAATTGCTGGCAGTGGGTCACATCTCTTCAAGTGTAATCATCCTATCTGGTTTGTTAGGCATTCAAATGAGTCAATATTGACAGCCATGTTCGTGTTGACAAGGACACCAATGCCACCAACGCCTCTTTCATCGCATGTTCCGAGGATAGTTCTTCTCTGGTGTTAAAACCAGCGTGATGCGATTGACCCCTCCTCGTCTCAGTTAGACCAATGATGTCGTACTTCATCTTTTGCTCTTGTACCATCAGGTCCTCGATATATGCTTCCGTTGCCAGTGTCCGTGCATTGAAAGTACAGACTGTCATTTTAGTCCTTCTTCGTTTTGGCAGCTTAGTATGGCCTTGAAATTTTATCAGGCACTGCTTGTTTGTCCTTCTTAGTGCAGCGTATTAAGGGCTCTTTCAGGGTCAGGAAGATGAACATTTTTTTATTACTGGTTTTGGCATATTGAATACGCATCGGACAGCTTGCCAGGCTCTGCCGTGCAGGCACTATACTCTTTTTTTAATTCTTTATTTTTACAATTACAAAGATATACAATTAAAAAGTTCATATTTGGGTTTTGGTCAAATAGTGTTCTCCATGTCCATCCATTTATAGGCAAATTTTATAACTTCATTTTTCCTAACAGCTGCATAGTATTCCATTGTGTAGATGTACCAAAGCTTTTTTATCCAGTCATTGATTTTTGGGCACTCTGGTTGCTTCCAGATTCTGGCTATTGTGAATAATGCTGCTATAAACATAAAAGTAGGGATGGTGTTTCCGCTGCGTATTTTTGGTTTCCCAGAGTAGATTCCCAGGAGTGGTATGACTGGGTCAAATGGGAGTTCAATTTCTAGTCTTTGGAGGAATGTCCATATTGTTTTCCAGAAAGGCTGTATAAGCCGGCATTCCAACCGGATGGATGAGTGTCCCCTTTTCCCCACATCCATGCCAGCACTTGTTGTTCTTGCTCTTTTGAATATGTGCCAGTCTCTGTGGTTTAAAGTGGTATCTCATTGTTGTTTTGATTTGCACCTCTCTGATGATTAGTGATGATGAGCATTTTTTCATGTGTTTTTTGGCCATTCAAATTTCTTCCTTGCTGATTTCTGTTCATTTCTTCTCCCCATTTTTGATGGGGTTGTTTGTTTTCTTCTTGTAAAGTTCTACCAATGCCTGATATATCCTGGATATTAACCCCTTATCAGATGGGTATTGGGTGAATATTCTTTCCCATTGTGTGGACTGCTTTTATATCTTAGTCACTGTTTCATTTGAGGTTCAGAAGCTTTTTAGTTTCATGTAGTCCCATATGTTTATCTTTTTTTCTAGTCGCTTTGTTAGTGATGTTTCACCCTTGCTGGGCTAAGCATTGCCAGGAGTAATTCCTGAGTGCAGAGCCAGGAATAACCCCTGTGCATCGCTGTGTGATATCACTTTCCGCCCCTGACAAGCAGGACATACGCTTCAACCTCTCCATATAGCGGGGGGACACACACACACACATGGTCTGTGCCCCTTCGGCCCCACTGACAGTCCTTGATGAGCGCATTGAACATGGCGGCGGTAAAGATGGTAAAGAAAGATGACCACCAGGTGTCCGTAATCTAGTTGCCCTGCGGACTGGGTCTGAGGCTCCGCCAGAGTCACCCAGGATCGGGGCGCAAGCTGAGAGGGGCTCCCCACTCATGTCGCCTTCGCCGCAGCTGTGCCACGCTGCCCGCATGTTCAGTCCTGGCCCACGCCGGGTCCCACCCCCAACCCCCCACCCCCTTGCCTCCATCGGCACCTAGGCGATATTGTCCCCACGCCCCGCTTAGCTAGGCCGCATAACCGGAGCCCCTGACGCCTGTTCCTGCCGCCCTCCACGCCGCTAAGGGACCGAGTTGGGGGTCTGCTCACTGCCCAGCTCCCAACTTTGCCATCGATGCCGCCTAGCCGCTTCTCGTGCCACCGCAGCCATCTCAGGCCGCCGCCATCTTGCATACTGAAATTTTATAAAAATATAACTATTTATCCAGTCGTCGATTTTCGGGCACTCTGGTTGCTTCCAGATTCTGGCTATTGTGAATAATGCTGCTATGAACATAAAAGTAGGGATGGTGTTTCCGCTGCATTTTTTGGTTTCCCAGAGTAGATTCCCAGGAGTGGTATGGCTGGGTCAAATGGGAGTTCAATTTCTAGTCTTTGGAGGAATGTCCATATTGTTTTCCAAAAAGGCTGTACCAGCCGGCATTCCCACCAACAATGGATGAATGTCCCCTTTTCCCCACATCCATGCCAGCACTTGTTGTTCTTGCTCTTTTGAATATGTGCCAATCTCTGTGGTGTAAAGTGGTATCTCATTGTTGTTTTGATTTGCATCTCTGATGATTAGTGATGATGAGCATTTTTTCATATGTTTTTTTGCCATTCGAATGTCTTCCTTGCTGAAGTTTCTGTTCATTTCTTCTCCCCATTTTTTGATGGGGTTGTTTGTTTTCTTCTTGTAAAGTTCTACCAGTGCCTGATATATCCTGGATATTAACCCCTTATCAGATGGCTGGGGGAGGGAGGAGGGAACCGGGGACATTGGTGGTGGGAGATGGGCACCGGTGGCGGGATGGGTGCTGGAACACTGTATGACCAAAACCCAAATATGAACTTTTTAATTGTATATCTTTGTAATTGTAAAAATAAAAAAATAATAAAAAATTAAAAAATATATAACTATTTAGTAGTTTCATTTTTAGATAACTTATGGTGCAAATCTAATAGTGCTAATCTAATGTTACATTAAAAATTCTGATCTCGGACCACCATCCTGACGCCATCCGCCCAAGCCCAGCAGCTCCCCACTCTCCCCACCAGGTGCGTTCCCATGGCTGGCAGCCTCGGAGGCACTCCTTTCCAACATAAAGGGCTGGAACTTTGAGATGGGGACCAAGCCACACCCAACTTTTTTGGATATTCCACGGACTACCTCCACCCTGACCCCCTGACTCTGGAACCATGCAGCAATACTCCAAAATTCAAAATGAGCAGACACGCCGCAGTAATATCTATCTACCTGAGATACCACTGAGCATTTGCCACTACATTCTTTGCTATGCATCCTAACTGAAAAGTAATTCAGGCACCTACTAACTCTATTGACTAGTCACCCAGAACACACATTTTCAACCTACGATAGTCATTACGGTAAAAGCAACACAGAATTCCTTCAAGCTCTATGATTGAAGTCACTAACACAGATGACTCAAGCAATAAAAATGAGCTATATAACCCTCTGAAAAGGAATTTTGGAAGGAACTGTTAAAGATTCACAAGGAACTCAAAGAAACAATGGAATACAAAGTCAATAAAATACAAGAGGACATGAGAGCAGAATTGAGTAAATTTCAGACCAAAATACAAGCAGAAATAAGAGATATTAAAAATGAGGTAAGTGAACTGAAAAACACAGAGGAAGGCCTCCAAAACAGAGTAACAGATACTGAAGAAAGAATTAGTGATCTCGAAGATGAGGTTCAGAGATTTTGTAGACAACACCAGAAGATGGAGTAAAGACTCACAATCAACGAACAGACTACCAGAGAAAATCGGGATTAAGCCAAAAGGAACAACATATGCATCATTGGGGTCCCAGAAGGGCAAGAGGAAAACCCTGATGAAGAAGAAACTGTCAAAGCCATCATTGCTGAGAAGTTCCCTGAACTGAAGAAAGCATGCTCCCAAATACCGGAGGCCCGTAGGATACCAGCTAAAAGAAACCCCAATAAGAATACTCCAAGACACATCCTTATTAAAATGACAAAAACGATAGACAGAGATAGAATACTGAAAGCAGAAAGATCAAAGAAGGAAATAACATACAAAGGAGCTTCCCTGAGATTTACAGCAGACTTCTCAGATGAAACACTCCAACCCGAAAACAATGGTGGGATATTGTGGAAAGACTCAAGGAACTGCAGGCTTCACCAAGAATTCTTTACCCAGATAGACTTACTTTCAGATGCGAAGGAAAGATACACAACTTCATGGATAAACAACTCAGGAAATTCATAGACTCAAAACCACCTCTAAAAGAAGAATTGAAGGGTCTATTGTAAAGTAAGACAACCCAAAACCACAACAAGTTTAAACAGAAAGATGGCACAAAATCCAATGACAATAATCTCTCTCAACGTCAACGGTCTAAATGCACCAATTAAGAGACACAGGATGGCAAAACGTATTAAAAACTGAATCCAGCATTCTGCTGCCTACAAGAAACACATCTGAATAATCAGAGCAAACACAGATTCAAAGTCAAAGGCTGGAAGACCATTCTCCACGCAAACAACTCCTCCAAAAAGGCAGGTGTGGCCATACTTGTATCGGACAATATAGACTTCAGGCTTAAAAAGGTTAAAAGGGACAATGAAGGCCATTTCTTAATAATTAAGGGGTATGTATACCAGGAAGAAATCACACTACTAAACATACATGCACCAAACAAGGGGCCAGCAAAATACTTAAAACGACTATTAATAGACCTCAAAGAAGACTTTAACAGTAGCACAATATAGTCGGAGGCTTCAACACTGCCTTATCGACTATGGATAGATCGATGAGACTGAAACTCACCAGGGAAATACTGGAACTGAAGGAAGAAATAGAAGAAAGAGACCTTGTTGATATATACAAGGCTTTTCATCCCAAAAAAGCTGAATACACACTTTTTTCAAGTGCACATGGAACATTCTCCAAGATAGACCATATACTGAGCCAGAAAGCATACCTCAAAAAAATAAAAAAGATAGAAATTGTGTCAACTATCTTTTCAGATCATGATGCACTAAAAATAGTAGTTAACCATACACAGAAGCAGGGAGTCAAACCAAAAACCTGGAAACTGAACAGCTCACTGCTGAACAACAAATGGGTCATCGAAGAAATCAAACGGGAAATCCAAAGATTCCTAGAAACAAATGACAATGAAGATACCAACTATCAGAACTTTTGGGACACAGCAAAAGCTGTGTTAAGAGGAAAGTTCATAGCTCTGCAAGCATTCATCAGGAAAGAAGAAAGGGCCCACATAAATAACCTGACCTCACAGCTGACAATATTAGAAAAAGACCAACAAAAGAAGCCCAACCCAGGCAGAAGAAGGAAATAATAGAACTTAGGGAGGAAATCAACTAGCTGGAAACAAAAAAAACCCAAAAGATTAATGAAACCAAGAACTGGTTCTTTGAAAAATTAAACAAGATCGACAAGCCACTGGCAAGACTTTTAAGGACAGGGAAAGAGAGAACACAAATAAACAGAATCAGAAATGAAATAGTAACATCACAACAGAAAAGACAGAAATCTAAAAGATCATGAAAGATTACTTTGAGAACCTGTATGCCACGAAACATGAGAACCTAGAAGAAATGGATAAATTCCTGAAGTCCTATAACCTCCCACGATTGAAAAAAGAAGACCTCCAATACGCCTATCGCCATTAAGGAAATTGAAACAGTAATTAAAAAGTCTGCCCAAACACAAAAGCCCAGGTCCAGATGGATTCACTAATGAATTCTACCAAACCTTTAAGGGCGACCTACTTCCTGTCCTGTTCAAGCTCTTCCAGGAAATAGAAGAAACAGAAACACTCCCAAACAGCTTCTACGAGGCACATGTCACCCTGATACCCTAAACAGGGAGAGAGAACACAAAGAAGGAAAATTATAGACCAATCTCCTTGATGAACACCGATGCTAAGATCTTCAACAAAATACTATCAAACAGTATCCAAAGAGTCATCAAAAAGATCATACATCATGACCAAGCAGGATTCATCCTGGGAATGCAAGCATGGTTCAACATTCGCAAATCAATCAACATAATACATCATATCAATAAGAAAAAATAAAAACATATGATCCTATCAATAGTTGCAGAAAAAGCATTTGACAAGATCCAGCACCCACTCATGATTAAAACCCTCTAGAAAATGGGAATTGAAGGAAGCTTCCTCAAGAGAGTCAAAGCCATCTACCAAAAGCCCAGAGCAAGTACACTCTCAATGGGGAAAAATTGAAAGCCTTCCCTTAAGATCAGGAACATGACAAGGTTGCCCTCTCTCACCTCTTTTATTCAATATAGTACTGGAAGTACTTGCCATAGCAATCAGAGAAGAAAAGGACATTAAGGGCATCGAGATAGGCAAGGAAAAAATTAAGCTATCATTATTTGCAGATGACATGATATTATACTTAGAGAACCCTAAACTCTTGACCCAAAAACTCTTAGAAACAATAGATATGTATAGTAGAGTGGCAGGGTACAAAATCAATACCCAAAAGTCTGAGGCTTTCCTATACACAAATAACGAAAGAGAAGAAAGGGATATTAAGAAATCGATTCCACAGGGGGGCTAATAATAGTCGAGGGTACTAATGCCAACCTAGATCTGAGCATTAAATAGAGGCAAAAAGGATACACATGACAACCTTTTAATGTATGTTCTGTAATCCATAGTCTGGAAGGGAAGGAAAAGAGAAAGAGAGAGAAAGGGAAAGAAATAAAGAACCTGCCATGGAGCAGGGCTGGGGAAGGGGGAGGGAACCGGGGATGTTGTTGGTGGGAGATGGGCACTGGTGGGAGGGACGGGTGCTGAAACACTGTATGACCAAAACCCAAACATGAACTTTTTAATTGTATATCTTTTTATTTGTATATCTCACGGTGGTATAATAAAATACTTAAAAAAAAAAAAGAAATCGATTCCATTTACAATTGTGCCACAGAAAATCAAATACCTAGTAATCAGCTTAACCAAGTGTGTAAAGGACCTATACAAAGAGAACTACAAGACAATGCTTCAAGAAATAAAAGAGGACATGAGGAAACGGAAACACATTCCCTGCTCCTGGATGGAGAGAATTAACATTGTCAAGATGGTAATACTCCCTAGAGCTTTGTACAGATTCAATGTGGTTCCTATAAGGATACCCATGACATTCTTCAAAGAAATTGACCAAACACTCCTGAAATTCATATGGAATAATAAACCTCCACGGATAGCTAAAGCAATCCTCGGAAAAAAGAAAATGGGAGGCATCACGTTTCCCAACCTCAAACTGTACTACAAAGCAGCATTAACAAAAACAGCATGGTACTGGAATATAAACAGACCTGTGGATCTATGGAATACAGTTGCGTATCCTGACACCCACCCTCAAATAAATGATCTGTTAATCTTTGATAAAGGTGCAAAGAGTCCAAACTGGAGTAAGGAAAGTCTCTTCAACAAGTGTTGCTGGAAAAACTGGACAGCTACATGTAAAAAAATGAATTTGGACCTGTGTCTAACACCTTGCACAAAAATTAGATCAAAATTAAAAGATTAAAGATCTAAATATCAGACCCGAATCCATAAAGTACATTGAAGAAAATATAGGAAAAACCCTCCATGATATTGAAGCCAAAGACATCTTCAAAGGTGAAACACCATTAACAAAGCAACAAGAAAAAAAGATAAACATATGGGACTACATGAAACTAAAGAGCTTCTGCACCTTGAAAGAAACAGTGACCAAGATAGAAAGACAGTCCACAGAATTGGAAAGAATATTCACCCAATACCCATTTGATAAGGGGTTAATATACAGGATATATCAGGCACTGGTACAGCTATATAAGAAGAAAACAGCCAACCCCATAAAAAAATGGGGAGAACAGATGAACAGAAACTTTGACAAGGAAGAAATTCAAATGGCCAAAAGGCATATGAAAAAATGCTCATCATCACTAATCATCAGAGAGATGCAAATCAAAACAACAATGAGATATCACCTCATACCACAGAGACTGGCCCATATTCAAAAGGGTAAAAGCAACAAGTGCTGGAGTGGATGTGGGGGAAAGGGGTCTCTCATACATTGTTGGTGGGAACGTCGACTTGTACAACCTTTCTGGAAAACAATATGGACATTCCTCCAAAGACTAGAAATTGTGCTCCCTTTGGACCCAGCCATACCACTCCTGGGAATATACCTTGGGAAGCCAGAAACACACAGCGCAAACACAATCCGCACTTTTATTTTCATAGCAGCACTATTCACAATAGCCAGAACCTGGAAACAACCAGTATGCCAGAGAACTAATGACTGGATAAAGAAGCTTTGGTACATCTATACAATGGAATACTATGTAGCTGTCAGAAAAAATGAAGTTATGAAATTTGCCTATAAATGGATGGACATGGAAAGGATCATATTGAATGGAATTAGTCAGAAGGAAAGAGAGAGACATAGAATGACTGCATTTATTTTCATGACATAACTATATCAGGTGGTCTTACCAAAAGTGGAAATTACCTCAAACGTGAGGGAGTCAGAGGTTAGGTAAGACAGAGAAGGGAACATGTGTGAATAAATGTCGAAATGCTGATACCAACATAGAACTGAGCATTAAGTACAGGAAAAAAATGCACATGATAGCTTCCAAGTGTATGTAGTGCAACCTACAATGTGTAGGAGAGGAAGGGAGAGAGAGGGAGAAAGAAAAGAGATAAAGAACCTGCCATTTAGGCAGGCTATGGGAGGGGGGAGGGAATTGGGGACATTGATGGTGGGAAATGGGCACTGGTGGAGGGCAGGTGCTGGAACACTATGTGACCGAAACCTCCAAACATGAACAACGTTGTAATTGTATATCTCATGGTGGTATAATAAAATGTTTAATTAAAAAAATTCTGATCTTTCATGGTTGCTTTTAATAAACTTAAAAACATTTGCTTTAAAGTTACAGTTGCTCTTTGTATTTCATTTGCAGAAAATCATGAGTAATTGAAATTGTTCAGAGAATTTTTGGAAGAGTGAAAATTAATTGAACCATTATTTCCCTTGGCTAGATAATAATCTGTGCCTCACTAGTAAAGAAAGAAATTTAGTGAAGAATGAATTATGTGAATATTTTAATTTTTTAAATATTTCTACGAATGTAAAAACTTAAGAGGTTCAAATCTGGCTGCCATGTCTTTGGTAAGACTTATACATAAGGAAGATATCAGTTGTAGTAAAATTAAAAATGTAGTGAAACTTGGAATTGTCTTCTCTTTTTCTCTTGATCAGTTTTATTGCTGAGCAAGTGAATCCAAAATGGACACATTTTTTAGCCATGTGCAGGGTAATTGAGGAGGGGTTCGTTTTTGAACACTTGCCATTTCATGAAAGCAGTTTTTGGACACAGTCTTTCTTTAGGAAGATATTTTATTTGACCATTCAGGGTGGTTTCACCACCCTGAATGTGATATGGAGCTGTACCTCATTTTGACGTCTGAATTTGAACTCTCTTTATGGACAGTTTGGGCCTGACTTGTTTACCTGGGTAATTACCTGGGTAATTTTTGTTGTACTCATAAAGCTATGATTCACCTGTTTTTATTGAAAAATAACTGATAGTAGAGACAGAAGAAATTTTTCTAGATATTTTGTAGCAAGACAGGAAAAAGAAAGTATTAAAGACTCTGCCTGGAACCATTATCTTATATAATTCTCTTTGTGGGGTGGGGAAGTTCTCTGGCTGATGATTGGCTAATTGGACCATGCTTCAGTGCTAGGGTCCAAGGATGTGGAGCTCTGTACCACAAGGGCCACTCAATAAAGCTTCAAGAGGTGCTCAGGGACTTCTGGAGCCATGACAAGTCATTCTCAGGGGCTTCAGATTCTATGCAGCAATGCTGGGGAGGCCTATACTCAGACTGAGGATGTAATGCTAGGAAAGCCCAAGTTTTATTCTATCTCTCTGGCTTCATTATTTTTTATACTAACTATATTAGTGTTAATGATAGCAGCTTTTTATATAAAATTTTATGTATATGTATAATTTTCTTTAGGTGAAGCCAAGAGATTTAATTTAGGATCTCACACATGGAAGGCATTATACAACTTGTAATTTTAATAATTATAAATATATTTCACTTAAACATATTTGATATTTCTTTGTTTTGGGGCCATACCGAGCAGTGCTCAGGGTTTACTCCTGGCTCTGCACTCAGGGATCGCTTCTGGCAGCGCTAGGTATACTGAGGATTCAACCCAGGTCAGCCAGATGCAAGGCACACCCCCTATCTCTGAATTATCTCTCCAGCCCCCCTTTTTAAAACTGCACATTTTAGGCATTGCTTTCAGCTCTGTCACCTGATAACACTTGGCCTCTGAAACAGTCCTTAATCATACTCCAATGAATGTTATTTCAGCATCAGCTTGTCCATTTCACAAGACTGATCTCCTTCCAAACTTCAGAAGGGAACTCTCAGACAGCCTGTCAACATCCTTAACATTTAAATTCTTGGTATATCAGAGATAGTCTAAGAGAATGACAGAATTGACTATGTATTCATGTTAGTTTCTCAAGTACCACTGGGAAGAGACAAGGAGACTTCTCAGCCAATAAATAGATGAGAGAAATCAGGAATTATTTTGTTCCTATAGAGCTTAATGAGCATATGTAACAAAGAAAGAAACAAGATACATAATATTTATGTTATATTACAAAAATCAATTAGTTGTGTTTAACTCCCTCCCAAAAGAATTTCTGTAAGTACAGATGGGAGTGACCAGAGATTTTGGGCTTTCGTGGGGGCAATATTTCTTTTCTCAAACAGGTATCCGATTATCACTATGATAAAAGCAAACTTGTGTATGTGATGATACTCTGTGAAAGCCTAAAAGTGTTCCTCTCCTTCACCGCCCTGTCTTGAAAGATATCCCAGCCAAAATGTGTCCTTCAGCTGAGCTCAAAGTGGCCGCCAGAGAATGAGCATGATTTTCATGTTAAACGATCCTGACCAAGTCATTAAGCTTGAGTGTGTGAACTTGTCCTATGATTTCACATGCCCGAGTACTCCTTCGCTGACTCATAAGAAATTTTCGAGATTGTTTGTTCTGTCATGAAGAATCATCTCAAATCTGATCCGCATGCAGGGATGAATGCTTTGATCTGATTAGTGGAACTTACAGTAATTTGTAGAGTGCTAAAATTAAACTGGGCACCAGCCTACAAGGGCTTACGGATTTTTCCAAGAGATTGCCCAGAGACACAGAGACTGGCAGGAAACAGGTGAAGCAGACCTTGAGAATAGCTGTCATTTCAGGACTGATAGGAAAATTGTCCGGGATGAGCTTGTGAAAGCCCCAGAAGAACAGGGGTGATTTGAGTGGGCTATATATGGTAAAAGCCTATGGTTGGGGTAGGGATGGGGCAAAAAAATATGCTTTTTATTTCAGGGAGGCTTAGACTTGAAGAAACTGCTAAAGAGATATAGTATTTTTCACAGCACGGATAATCAGCATGTTGGCATTTGAACTCTAGTGACAGAGATAAAAATGAGAATCTGTATAAGGTACATCAGAGTCAATAGGCTGGAGCTTGGCTTTGGCAGAAAGGATGAAACAACCAAATTGAGACAATTTGCTAAAGAAAGTGAAATTGCCAATAATTGCTTCAAACTGCATGTGTGCCTGTATGGGGAAGTGGGGTTCTTAGGAAGAAGGGTGATCTCAGACTTCCTCATGTTAACTTTCAGCAACTGCTCAGGTCTCTTGGTGAGAACAGAAAGACAATTGGACAAATTACTACCCAGAGGGAAACAATGGCTTTGAATTTATGGCTTAACACAGGGGCTCCCTTTGTTATTTTTATAACTTTCCCTGACTTGAGAGATCTTCTTATTTTCTTGCTATTGCATGTGGTCAGGACCATGCTGTGTGTGAGTGCTTGTATAAAGTGTGTACTTGGTGATATAGTTTCAGGATAGCTCTATGAACTAAAACAGGGGTGTGATCCAGGGTTCACCCAAGGCCAGCCTGCCTGTAACTTGAAACTTTCTATCAATAGATTGTGACTTGATGTAGCTACAACTGATTCCATCCATTTTTCTTGGAATATTACTCAGAATATGCCCAGAAAACTCTGGGCAATGGGTAAGTGTTGAATCATAATAATACTGATATTTCTTATATTTCTGAGGCAAATGAACAGAAGGGTTCCAAAAACATTATATAGTTGCCAATAAAATGCTCCAATGAGGTAAAAGGAGGCAAGAATAATTTTTTTTATATTATATAGGGAGTGAAGAGACAGGCTAAATGAGTGGCCTAAAAGTGGCACAAGAATGACAGAATGACTCCTTTTCACCCTCTAAAAACTGGATTTTCTCAGGCCTGATCTTATTTTCTCTATGAATAATGTACACTAAAACTTGTATTCAGAGACCACCTGCTCAATCTGATTTCAGAAAATTCTAAGAGGCATTAAATGGGAATAGAGCCTTCTTCTGGGGCCAAAAAAATCACTTCTTAGAGGAAAATCAATTCTTAATAGGAAACATTACCTGAGATTGTCAGAGCCTGGGGAATAAAAGGTCTCTGGATGACACTTGAATCATCTGTTGTGAGCATGCACTCTGCCTATAGCCCTCCCTCCCCATACAAGCATAAGCATGCGCCACACACACACTCACATCACACACACACACACACACACACACACACTTACCCCTTTCCTCAAAAAACAATTTCAATGTTTATGTAGGACTACGAACATTGGAGTCACATGTAAAAAAACAGGAACTCATTTCAAGAATGACCGTAAAGCTTATCTGCACATTAGTTTAAAAATGTTGACCATCAGACAAGTCATATCTTGTGGAGCAATGAGGTAAAATGGTAAGGCTCATCACCAGATGCACATGTGAATGCAGAGTTTGAAAAAGAAAAGATGGCAAACTGCCATAGTAAGCACAAATGATGCCTTGTAGGCCTTGAAAGTCTGGAGCAGGTTTAGTGGCTTATGGAAAGGTCACTATTGCAGTAATGCTATTGTCAAAATTAGATTCAATTCAGCAGAAACTGTATCTAAATGTTATGGTTATTATTGAGCATGAACTCAAATATATTTGAACATATATGCATATATATGCAAGAAAAGATTATTATTCCAAATTTTCTTTAGAAAATAGTACTATATGATTATAAAGAAAGCTTTATATATTTTGTTAAGTTTTCCAGGACGTTGGGGACTTTTCCATCAGTAATTTCCTTAACAGTATGATCCTGCTAGTTCAGTACTTGGCCCAGAGGTGCTTGATGCACCAGGGCCAAATCTGAGGTTCTGAGGGGTGGTAGCATGTGCTGGCTTATTCTATACGGGGATAGAATTCTGGGATTATACTCTTGCAAGATATTGACCCCCATTTTTAAAAAAAAGCTTCCAGATATTTATCAAGGTGATCTCTTTGAATAGCTTTTTATTTTTTATCTTTCCCAACTCATTTCCTCCTACCTACAATTTTAAATCACTTGATCACTTGACTTCCCGTAGATCATCGATTACTCGAGCAGGCACCAGTAAGATCTCAATATGTCCTGTCACATGTGAGATAGCTCAAGGGCATCTGCACACTTCAGGAACATAAAGAGCCTCAAACCAGTCCATCAAGTCATGGGAATGAGGTCTATAATTGTTACTGGTATTTGGCATGTCAAGTACAACACGAGTAGCTTGCCAGGCTTTGCTGTGCAGGTGGAATAATCTTCTAGTCACCTCAAGACTCAAGCATTTATTGATGAACCGTGTGGCCCAAGCCGCTGCAATCCAGCTCTTTTTGCTGGGTGGAGTTCTGACGAGAGGGAGTCTGGGCGCGTGGAAAATGGCGGCCCTCATGGTGTGGGGGGGTTCCTCTGGCTTCTTGTGAGGCTCTGCTGGGGTGGCAGGCTAGGGCTAGAATTCGCCATCTCTCCCAGATGACTCATGATCAGCTGGGCACAGGGCGGAACAAGTAGCAGCTCTGCCCCGTGTGTGTGAGTCTCTGAATCGGCATACCTGGTCTGGGCTTGGAAAAATTGCTGCAGGGTGGGTCAGTGATGAGCCGGGCTGCAATCAGCTCTTCTGCTGGGTGGAGTTCTGATGAGAGAGGAGTCTGGATGTGTAAAATGGTGGCCCTCATGGTGTGGGGTTTCCTCTGCCTTCTAGTGAGGCTCTGCTAGGGTGGTGGGCTGGGGCTAGAACCCGCCACCCCCTCCCGTATGCCTTGTGATCAGTTGGGCACAGGTGAGCAAGTAGCAGCTCTGCCCCATGTGTGTGAATCTCTCATAATTCCTCATTCCCCATAAACTCTCCAGTTTGAAGCAAATAGAATGATCGTTGAAGTGTACAAATGAGAAAGATTCTGAAAGGACCTGGTGCTAAAATACATTGAGTCTAAGATTAAATCGTGGTGGCAGAGCCACTCTGCACGCCTGCACAACCGTGGATCTGGAGTCTCTGTCTTGCAGCGGTTGGCTATGGTGGCTGGAGCTCAGGCTCACACACACTGGAGCTCAGGCTCCAGCCCAGAAACTGGAGACTGGGTGGAGATCCCCAACCCTTGCTCTGAGTCCAGCAGGTGCGGCTGCCTGCATGACAGGCAGGCCCTCGGAGCTGTGTAGGACACAACCAGGCACTGGCCGAGCCTTTTGCTTTTCCCCCAGGAACTCCATAGGGCTGCTCACCATGAGGCCAAGCTGTACAGCCGTGGATCTGGAGTCTCTGTCTTGCGGTGGTTGGCTGTGGTGGCTGGAGTTCAGGGTCACACCCACTGAGCCCGGAGGCTGGGGACTGGGTGGAGGCTCCCAATCCCTTGCTCCATTGAATATGCAATTTTAAATGCATATTCAAATTTGTATTAAATGACTACTTATTAGACCTATCTCAAAAGCCTTTATGACGTTCAGCAACAAAAAGTTGTGCTTCAAGCAACAGTAAACTCATTTTGATAGGAAAATTGATTCTTAGTACAAAATAATAAACAATGTCAAAAACAACAAAATAAAACCCTCTCCCAAACACCTCGAATTTCTAGTGTTCATTTGAGACTTCATCTGAGAGGGGGGGAAATCTATTACTGATTTTTACAAAACTACAGTAGAGAGATGACTCCAACAGATGTGAAAATTAACTGTCCAGAGTTAAAATTTAAAAAATATGCTTGGAGCTTTATTTTTGTTCTCTTTTTGTTGTGTAAAGGTCATTCATAACAAAAAGAGTTTCTGTTGTCCTTTAGCTCACCATTTAAGGGTACTTTGAAATAAAATGTTAAATAAGTAGAAGGAGGTGCGGATATTGGATTTTCTGATATTGGACTTTCTGAAAGTCTTCACCACCTAAATAAAGCTTGTGATAACACAGACATGGGACCATTTGCACTGTCTGCAATTTTTATATTTATCCTCTTACCATCTCTGGGTTAGTTGTTCTCCTATGGAACAGAAGAGTGGAGAGCTCCCCCCCCCACATACTATACATCATTATCCATATATAGTGACAAGTATGGATGCCACTCAGAGTCAGCTGTTTGGATTCTCAGACTCAATGTGTGACTGTAGTCAGATTAGCCTTCCTAAATTTAGAGTTCATATCCCTCAGGTATAAATAATAAATAAAGCATGAATAATAGTGTCTCCCTTCTACTGTTGGGAGAATGCAGCTTTACATATTTACAGCAGTTGAGTCAGTAGAACATGTGTGGCTGAGTTTGCTGTTTACACTGCCTTCATTCTAACAATTTTAGTGTCTCATTAGGTTACCTGTTAATACTTGGGCATGTCTTCTGACCATCTTTCTGGAGAACCCTTCATGGTTTACATTTCCCCTAGTTTCCCTTATGAGTGTGGGTTGCGCAGAACATAAAGATTGTCCTTGAAATGTAAAATAATTTCTAAAGCAACAAATAGCCACTCATTTGTTTTGTGCATAGCATTAACTATTCCAATAAGCAGTTTTTTAAAGTTTCCCTGTCAGGGCCAAATTTTGCTCTTCAATGTCATTAATGAGAATTTTACTGATAAACCATAGCTAAGCTAGAGCTTGGCTTTTGCCCAAATACTTTCAGCACCACTGTCATGTGGAAAATGGTCTGAGTAGCTCCAATAGTCCCCCTGGTAACCTATGGAGCCATTATGTCATAAGCCATGGAAAGTGCTTCTGGTTCCCTTCTCTCTGAGTGGCCACTTTCTTTCTTTCATGGAAAAGAGTCTCTGTGAAGAGAATGGACTCCTAATAGCCCAATTCCTGAAAGCCAAATCTGTCAAGTCATAGCATTGGTGATCAGAGTTTTCTCTGGAAAAGTATAGGAGTAAAAGGTTGACTATCTCTTCTCAGGTTACACTAGCTCTAGTCTCCCTTTCTCTTGATTGTTCAGCCGGCAGCCTCACCCAATTTTCCCTAGGAAGTGGCAAAGAGCCTGTGTTGATTACAATCTCATTTTCCATCGAAAACAACTTGCCTTTCTGCCTGCCCCTTAAGGCTACAATTGCATAGAAATAATACGATAAAGTAAGTATAATTTCTGTTGCCTGTGTAGAATGTGTATACATCTGCGTCAATACAAGTGTGTGTTGAACTATTTTAATGAGTGTGTTTGCATTACCTGTGTCTGTGATTGCACAAAAGAAGCACAAGTACAGAAATTGGTGAAGGGTATTAATGGCTGAGCCCGTTAAATTCTCAGATATAATTCACATTGTAGCCAAAGTTGAAGGTCTCTTAATTCAAAAAGAGAATCATGAATCATAGGAGGGGTACCAAGGCTAGCAGTGTAAAACTTACCAAAAATGTAAATTCTGCACTTAAGTCATGTGACATCTCTATGAGTACTTTGAATATAACCCTGGCTTTGAAAATAGCAACAGAGCTTGAATCCTGTTCATACTAAACCCTGAGGTCCTGGAGTGACCTATTTTCCAAAGCCATTTATTAAAATAATTTCAATGGTTATATTAGAAGAGACCTTAAGGATGACTGGAAAACACACAATAACAGATTTTTAAGAGGGCTTCTAGTCTTTTTTTTGTGTGTGCATTAACATTATTGAGGATTATGGTATTTTTCCAACAGCAACAATGACTATGCTGTTCAGTTACAACATTTTAATCCAGAGATATGGATTTGAAGAGGTAACAGGTCTCCTTCCAGCTCCATATCTAGATAAACAAACCTATACCAACTGGGTTTAAGTCACAGTTTACTTATTTAACTATTCTGTTAGACAAAAATGTAACATCCAGCTATCAGTGCTATTAAGAATAAAGATACTGCATAGGTAAATTGACTATGTTTTGTATCTATTCCTACAACATTAGTTTCATAGCCTATATAACTGATTGCCTTGTGACAGAAAGGAGGCCTTTGGAGGGTAAGTGATTGACTCCAGACCATTGCAAAGATATTTCTATGTATCAGTTGACAGTATTTTGCACCAATTATGCCTGATTAGCAGAGAGAATACTCAACAATTTCACTTACCTTCTATGATCTTTTCAGAAAGACAGGAGACACAATTCACCTTCTGACACCTTGTTCTCAGGTCTCAGTCTAGACGTGAGCTTCCAGGCCTTCAACTTCTAACAAATTATGTCCAATACTAGTGTGGTAATTTTGTGGCCATTGTTACGCTGCTGGAAGTTAAGATGAGAAGACCAAATATATAATTTTCGTGTTTCAACTTTTCTGCACTACATTATTATCATTAAATAGAAAATAATGTACAAACAAATGACTAGCCACTTTTATTTTTGATTCCTACTCTTTTTCTGTGAGATCTCTTCCATACCTCTTAGTCTTCAACCTGTATAGAAAGAGCTGCTCTCAAATACTAAGGGCCAAAGTTTCAATTGGCCTTATTTCCCCTGGCCTCCTGTTATTTACAGGTGCTGGATTCTAAATGCAAAAATTCCAATTTACTACTGTAATTACCCAATTTATATGCACAAAGGTGGGCTGCCACTCACAAAAATTAATGCAGCTTGAAATACCGCAGGTGAGGCCAGTTCAAATGTGATTCTCACTTAACGTATTCAGGCCTGGCTGGGAACTCCAACTGGCTAAATTATTTTAGTTATGCCACATCTCTTAATTTACGTTAGTGTCCTATTCTGAGTACCCATTGAGAAATTGAGATTTGATCCTTTATGAAGCGGAGAGCCTTGATGAGTTCTTTGACAGAGTGATAAGCTAGACTTGGAATCTTTAGAAATAAAGTTCCCCCTTTCCCCCTTTTATTAAAGAATAGTGATTTACAAAGTTATTAATAGTTGACTTTTAGGCATATAATATTTCAGCACCAGTCCAATTACCATTTTCCACTTCCCCCCCACCAGTGTAACCAGTTTTCTGTCCCCACAGCTAATCCCTGACCCATTACCACCAGTCAACCTGACAGGCACATTACAAAGTTCCAGTAGTTACAGCTTAGATTTTTATCTTTTCAGTGTTGTTGAGTTAGTGCTTTTGGATATATGGCTGTACCATATATCCATGTGTCGTCAACCCTGAGCAACTGAAGACCTGATGCCATTTCACCTATTATTTCTTGTTTGCTCCTCCCTTTCTCCTCTCTAAATACTATGGTCAAGGGTGATCTAGGTATCCCCTGCTACAATATATTTCCTCATCCACTATTCTATACATCATAGCTTAGTGAGACCATCCTGAAGCAAGCTGAAATTCCACAGCTGGAGGATAGGTAGTGCCTTGGTTCTGGTGAGACATGAGGTAGCTAATATTGTTTAAGCAAGGATTGAGTGAGTTGGGTCGATAGATAAAATCTGTACAGGAAGCACAGCTTGAGAGGAGTGTATAAATAAAGTTGTTTGGTGATGCTTTAATATTCATACAAGAATCTCAGCAAAACTATGTTCATGAAAGATGAAGTAGTTCCAGAGGCCTCATTCACTCTCAATGGAACAAACATCTCTGAATGCAGCAGTTATGTGTACCTAGGTTCAGAAGTCAACATGATGAATGACCTAAAACCTAAGCTGCACAGGAGGAAGAGAGCAGCGTGGAATGCCTTCAAAAGCATCGAAAAAATAGCTAAAAGAGAAAGAACCTCTGGCTCGGTCACATCTCTTCAACTCCACCATTCTCCCTGCATTAACATACGCCTCAGAGACCTGGGCCCTACAAAGCAGGATGAGAATGCTATTCAGGTCTCCCAAAGAGGATATCCAAGTGTTATGCTTGGATATCACGCCTCACTCAAGTGAAAGAAGGAATCCGGAGCTCCGACCTCCGCCCGCTGTTCCAGAGTCAGGGGGCTGTCTCGTTTGCCAAGTCATCGAAAATCAGATGGGCTGGACATGTAATGCAATTTGGAGACGACTGCTGGACTCGAGCCGTTACCGCATGGATCCCACGGGATGTCAAAAAGATCATGTGGCCACCCACCTACAAGATGGCCAGAGTTCTTTGTCAAGACCCTGAAGGAAAGGTTTGAGGCTCTTTGTATTTCCTGAAGCAACCAGATGCCATTGAGCTACACTGGCGTGATAGGGTCAAGTGGAAATATACTGGCACCTGCTCTAGGGAAATCAATGAATAACGGATGTCAAATGATCAAGTGATCAATATTCATACTGGTTGAGACAAAAATAGAAATCTCAATTTGCCCATAGAAATAGTTCAAGTGGTCCTTGTCTGGATGAAGAGGTGGTGTTTTACCAATTCCTGCTGCAAGATCAGCAATAGCCTTGGTAAGACCATGATCTTTGATGGTGGGAACCAAACTCATCCATTCCTCTGTTCCCTGTAGAATTTAATGCAGTTAACCTGAGTGCATAGATGCTCAATAAAATTTGGAAATGTGTAGTGAGTGAAAAGGACAGAGCAAGGCATTCACCCAATCCATTCTGATCCCTGGTAACATATGACCTCCCAAGCTTTGTGTGGTGTAGATCTGAAGAATCCTGAACCTTCTCCCCATACTATAGACCCAGGCAGTACTGCATCCCTCAAATCTTTGTTCTGAACCTCCAGCTCAGATGGTCCCTCCTGACTCCTGAAAAAACGTGTAGTGGGTGATTGTCATGGAAGCATTCGAACAACATAATCATCAATTGCAACAGGTTTGGGTACAGAATTTTATTGTGGAAGAGTTGTGCCTTTGACAACTTGAATTATCTGAGATGCCCTCATTCGCACTTCATAGATGATATGCGCAAAAGCAGTATATTTCAAGGAATATTTTTTTCCTGTGCTAGTTTTCAATTTCTCTGAGCTCACCTTCCATCTGTATGTACTACTAACAAAACAGCAAGGGAGAGAAGTAGAGTGTAGCATTCCATAAACCAGGATGGATTTGGCTGTGTTAGGAGGTAGGGAGGAAAATATTTCACTGAGGAGTCCCATGGATTGAAAATTTTAAAGTTACACTCATGCAGCTCCACTAAAAGCAGAACCATCCTGTCCCCTCAAGGCCATTCTGCATCTGGATTGTGCTCACTTGTGCCCGTGATGACAAGGGAAACCTGGCAGCCCTTCAAATGACAACCACGTGGATATCATAAGCCCTGAAGTTAGGCAACACTCCTAAGTGCCCTGAGCTTACATATAAAAGCTGCTTGATACTAGAGTAAGTTCTATCTTTAGATCTGGCAAGTGATTTTTTAAGCTCTTAAAACGATTTGCCATTTAGGTGAGGCAAAATCCAGAGACCAAAGCTTGAAATTCTCAAAGCATGACTTTTGGATTTGTTTTTGTTGAGTGGCCTGTAAAATGGAACCTTCACCTCTTTGCTTTTTTTCTTTCTCTTGCCACCCCCTGCTCCCCCTGCTCTCTTATCACTCTGTCTTTTCCTTTGGTTCACCACTATGTAAGCCTAGTCCCTCTCATTTATTCAACAATCTGTATAAATTTAACATCAAATGATTAATCATTTCCCTGCCAAATTTAAGGAGACAATTGCGCGAAAACCCCTTTGCCATCAATGACACATTTAAAAAAGTCTAATTTAACAGTGGCATGCTTGGCTTTTTTGATTCTTTTGATTTGCCTTATCTTTTTTCATCAACTTAGAGATATTTTTGCTCTTATGATTCTTTAGTGACTGTCAGAATATGTTGGGGATCCTGGTATATTTCAGAAGAGCAGCATAATAAGAGAGGGTAAAATCAAGGAGGCCAGAATAAGCCCTTTCTGTTCTGGCAAGACAAAGACGTTAGCGAGACAGCAAGCTTAGAACAAGCTCCCGACCTGCCCGTTTGTCATCATGGGTCACATTGGAGGAATTCTCTCTATTCTACTTTCCTGATAGGGAAAGTGAATTTAAACCCGAGGCCAATCCTCTGGAGGTTATGTGAAAAATAACTACCCCAATGTTTACAAATAATCCTTCTTTGCTGTAAGAAAAATATATCTATTAATAAACCAAAAACTGTGGTGCAAATATTTCTTTAAGGGAGAGACCATAAAAATGACAAGGCGCTCTTTATGAAGGCCTCCAGCTCAGTGTAAATGTCCTGGCGTTGCAGCAAATGCTGTATTAACCCCAGATTAAACTGCCTGTTGGACATGAGTTCATCTGTCCTAGGCTCCGGGAAGCAAGGTTTGTGCTAAGGGGACTCAGCTCCTGTAAAAGACAAGTGAGAGAGGAAAGGCTCATTCCTCCTCCCTCCTCCCAACTTGTCTGAGTAGAGGAGGGATTATAGTGAAATGGTTATAGGCCCCCATGGTACCTGAGTGGATGGAATTCAGGGAAGTAATTTGGCAATTCTGTCATCCTTTTAGGGCCTGACAACAAGAAAGTTTACTTTTTAATTTGTAATGGTAGGTGTCAAAGAGCTTACTCATCACTTTAATTTTATTAGTTTTCTTCACCCAACATTCCCATCTCATCTACAGCTTATTTAACCATTTTTGACTTTACAGAACTAAGATTCATGCAGCAGAAAATGTACTTCATAGTTTTACAATGTATTTTAAGGGGAGTTTGGGGGGTGGAGGGGAGGGATTTGGGATACACCCAGTGATGCTCAGGAGTCCATTCCTGGCTCAGGAGTAACCCAGGCATAGTCAGGAAACTACTGCAGGGCCTGGGGATAGAATCAGGGCCAGTAACATGCAAAGTAAAGCTAGCCTCCTGTACCCTCTTTCCATGCCCAGATTCTGAATTTTCTCTTCTTTGGGTGGGGGCAGCAAATTGCAACTCCCAATTTACCCATGTGATCATGATGCTAAATGACCAATACAGTGTGCTTTCTTTTCCTGTACATAACTCAATAAATGCCTGACATATTCAATGGTTTATTAAAAAATAGCATGTATCTTACATGATTTTGCCAAATGATAAAAATGCAAAAGTATTCTAAAATGTTAAAAGTATATTTGGTAGGCCCAGTGAGTAAGTGCACTCTTACTTAGGGCATTTTCAACTTACAGTCGCTTTACCAGGACATACTCCTATAATAAATTGAGGAAAGAGCTATGGTTACTTTAAGCAAAAAACCCCTTCAAGATACAAAGATTAAGAAAATTAAAACCTGGTTTTGAAATCATAGAAATCCAGCCCAGGAGGCCTAAAGGCAGAGCAGAAAAGATGCATTGTCAGGGACAGGTAATATAGAGCTATAAAGACTAAAGATCCTTAATTGAGACAGAAGTGATGATTTCTTTTCTAAATTAAGTACTAAAACCGCTTTGGGTTATTTAAAAAAGAACAAAACCAACAATATATGGGTGGGATTAAATAAACAAGCAAATAGGAAAGAGGTCAGGGCTTAAAATGATAAAGAAAAAAAACCCTTAAGTTGTTTATGGGGACATTGATGGTGAGAATTGTAGACTGGTGAAGGAACGGTGGTGGAGCATTGTACATCTGAAACCTAATCATGTATAATTTTGTATCTGTATATCTCATGGTGATTCAATTAATTAAAAAAAACAGAAAACTTGGGGGCCGGCGATAGCCCAGCGGGTAGGGCGTTTGCCTTGGACCACGGCCAGCCCATGCCGGCCTGGGTTCGATCCCCGGCATCCCATATGGTCCCCCCTGAGCACCACCAGTAATTCCTGAGTGCAGAGGCAGGAGAAACCCCTGAGCATTGCCAGGTGTGACACAAAAAGCAAAAAAAAAAAAAAAAAAAAACAGAAAACAGAAATAAGCCCCTTAAATTGTTTAGCAATGACAAGAAATAGGCAAAAAGAGGGGGAAAATGAATGTCTTCATAGCATCTTGCTTTGAGTATTGCTGTTATTTAGGCCTTTCCTTTAGAAACTGCTGTATATGCTTTATCACTAGTATATTTGTATCATGGAAGAATTATTAGCAGACCCACAGCTTTTTTTTTCACTCATAATTTTCTAAGTAGTAACCTGAGGTTTGGAATTTATCAGGAAGTTGGACTAGAGATTCTCTTCATACCTTTTGTAATCATAAATGTAATTATAACCATAATTAAGCTTCATTGTGACAATAGTTAATCTGAGCACCTAGAATGTGTCAGTCCCTTGGCTAAAGTTTTTGCTCATGCATCCTATTTAATCTTTCCATTTTACACATGAGGTGACAGGGACTTTGATAGTTCAATTTCTGTGTTGTCCCAAGAGCATCAAATTTGGGGCTCTCTGGTAGAAGCTGACAACACTGCTTCTGGGATTGAGCATTCTTAAGGTCACGCCAACTCCTGCAGTAAGTCATGCAGCTTTATTTCCATCTTTTTTCTTTTTATCTACTCTTACTTCCCTACTTCTCTCAACACTAACCCTACTTATCATCAAGCAATGTTGAAAACTATGCTTGATAATCTCTACTATTGTTCTCAAGCTTAATTATTTCTACTCCATTATATTAAAGTGAATTTGTTTCAGGACGTTCTGTTTTGTTCTTTCCTAAAGCAGGGCTTTGATAGGGTTGGGGTGCGGGAGGAGAGGCTCTACAGTTACTAGAAATCTAGGCTAAGTCAGACTAGAAGAACCAGTAATTGAGAAAGAGACAGAACAGGAAAAAGAGAGAAGCTTTGATACTTCCCAGCTCGGTTGAGGACAGTTACATTCTTGAACAAGGTTAGTGTTTCCTCTTAGAGGTGGCATTAACATAGAGATGTAACATAAATTTAAGGGATGAAAACAAAGGGGGAAAAAAAAGAAAACAGAGACTGCATGGTTATTGATTTGAAAACTTTGTTTTTTCTTCAGGAATGTTTTTTTAATTATTCTAGCATTTGTTTCTAACATGAGCCTGAGATCACATATTAATTATGATAGAGAAAATTTCAAAGCTAGCTTTTATTTAACAGCAGCTAATAGTTGCATATATATTCAGTCATTTATGGGTACATTTGCAAAACTCTACAGAAAAATTTCCTCTAGTGTGTCATGTTTAAGTTTTCTTGCTTTAAATTCTTAAGCTTTAAGTTATGTACATGAAGAATGCAAATAAATTAATATAATTAGTTATTTGAAAGCACTACAAGCCAGAAACAAAGTCATGACTTTATTAATACCATTCTCATATATGGGCTGTAATGCTCAAAACAAATAATGCCGGCTAGGGGAAGCAAGCATGGGGATGAAGGGGTGGATGGGAAATGAGGATCTTTGGTGGTGGGAGCACAGTGGTGGTGGGATTGGTGTTGAGCGATGAATCTTCTAACAACTGTATTGTGAAAAAAATACTTTGCAATCACAGTGTTTAAATAAAGTTAATAAAAAAAAATACTACACTTAGTAGCTGACATTGAAGGAATAGGCTGCTTTTCATTTTCTCACTTTCTATGTAGACGGATATTTGAAAGTGATGAGCGGATATTTGAAAGTGATGAACGGATATTTGAAAGTGATGAATGAAATACAGTAGCTTTTTTTTTTTTTTTGCTTTTGAGTCATGACACAGTGGTGTTCAGGGCTTATTCCAGGCTCTGCATTCAGGGGTCATTCCTAGTGGTGCTTGGGTATCATATGTGATGCCGCATATAGGATCAAACTTGGGCAAGCCATTTTCAAGGCAAGTACCTTATCCTCTATGCCATATTTCTGGTACCTTAAAGGTATTATTTTGTTTGTTGTTAGTCCATACCCAGGGTGCGTGGAGGATACTCTTAGCTCTGTGCTGTTGGGGGTAGTTTTCAGCATTACTTGATGATCATGTGGTGCTTGAGCTATACCTTCTACAGAACTATACCTTCTGTATACAAACACACACTCAGCACATTGCACTGTCTCTCAGTCTTCAGGGTAGTTTTTAAGAGATCAATAAGCTGAAATTTTTAATTCCATAAATCCAAGGTAGCTTCAGATAGTCACAAAAGACAGGCTAGTGTGAGACCATTGGAATTTGGGTCTTCTAAAATAATCCAATTAGGAACCAAGTAAATGTCTTTGGGAGATGTTTAGTGATTTTATCTGTAAATATAAAGTTTTTAATGCATATTTATTTTCTAACTTTTATTTCTAACTATAATACAATTGTAGAAATGGAAGAATCATAAGTATTTATAAAATGCTTGTGAAGGATTATTTCTAATCCCATAATTTTAGGTACTTTAAAATGCTTAAAGACTTAAGAGTTTAAAACAAGTATTTTTAGAAGTTTATTTTAAAGGAGTGAAATAGTTTTCTAAAATATTTAGTAGTAATGAGATAGTGAAAAAACGGTGATAAGAAAAAAGAGAGAAAACTCCTTTGGCATCATATTAAATGTACAATTACATGCCCATCTCTTTCTACTTAACACATTGAGTATTTACTACATTATGCATCTGTGTACACAATTTCGGAGACTAGAGATTTCTAGTTTGTTAATATTCAAAAATTAATATTGCCAATCTTTTTAAATGCCACATAGGGTTTTCTATTTTAGTCATTATCAATAACACTTAATAATATGTATGCTTATATAAGGGTATGCATAGATATTTCAGAGAGTCTTAGAGATATGATTTCCTTCGAATAATATTTTATATCGAGAATTACTTGGTTAAAGAGTTATGAGCATTTTTTGCAATCCAAGTTTGAACCCAGGTCAGTTTTTTTGAAAGTCACTTGTTCCAGAACTTGCTGATTTGTAGCCAGTTTCCTTTGGCAAGGTGGGCCATCATAATGGGCAATTCCAAATTCTGATGGGTATCGCCTCAATTGGCAGATACAAACCTCTGTGTGTTTGGCAGCAAAGGGTTCCATCCAGGGCTTATTTTACCTCCACCTGCCCAGAGTTCATTACGGACTCTGGAAGAAAGCCATCCATCCCTCAATGAGCTCCTACTGGGCAAGAGAACAATAGTGGCCATTGAGATGCTGGCTGATTTGTCAACTTTATGCAGACAGGCTGGCTTTCTCTCACGCAGTTCACCAGCTGCCCCTGGAGATCCAAGTGAACTGCTCACCCTCAAATGTCCTTCTTATCTGAATGGAAAAGGGGAAGAAGGATAACAAATATCTACTAGTCAGTAATTAATCTTTAGAAAAATAAGAACTAATGTTGGAAGAACGTCTGTAGAAGATACTGCATTCTATTTTCAGCAAAACATGAACATCTATAGATAAATTGCTCTGTCTACAGCTTATCCAGATTTTTACCACCTGTGAATGTAATTGAGTCAATATATAAGTACCAATTTTAGGTAATAAGCTCATTTATAATCTCGTTGCCTGTGATTTATCCTTTACTATAAGGGATAGTTGTTTTCTTGTCATCTTCAAAATTTTAAATATGGTTATCTTACACTTTAGGC